>KZ506792.1:3282-13585 GCA_002844005.1 Limosa lapponica baueri | reverse complement strand
AGGTTCTGATTCTGCTCTCTCACATTTGCTGTGCACTGTACTGAATCCAACAGAGTTTTTCACAGCTCGGGAGGAGTATGAAAACCTGTAGCCTTTAAGGACATGCTGTCTAAAATTAATAGAGCGAGCTCCAATCTTGCTATGTGACTCTTTCACCTAAAGGTGTCTCCTGTTGAATATACCACTATTGCCGCAAAAATTGGGGTTTGCTTTCAGTTACAAGATTGCAGGATTATGGTCTGTTCCAAGTGCTGAGTCTTCATTTGCTGTTCCTTGCCATGCTGATTGTGGTATATCAAGAAGCAGGATCACTGATTTCCTCAGCTTGGAGATGTTTTGGTTCTGCCATGACAAACCTTGTTGTTAGTGCCCATACTGGGAGGGTCTGCACTGACTTCTGACTAGAGTTGGGTTCGACACTAAAGAAGAGCTGTGAGAGAGAATTGCCCAAAACTGCCATCTGTAGAATGGCAGACTGAAATTAGATTCAGTAAAAGGACAGCTATTATTGCATGTAAGAACATGGGCTTAAAGGAAAACCACCAAGCTTTACTTTTTTTCTATAATCAGTGTTTGTTTAAGTGGAAAAATATCACAACAGCTACTGCAGGTTGAATACTCTTAATGAAAGAAGGGAAAGATTATTAGCCATTCCTTGTCAACTGCCTGTTAAGCAGGCAATGAGCATGAGCATTTTCTGTCTCCTAAAAATTTGTGACTGTGAACCAAAGGCCAAACACTGCCATGAGGCACCACGCGAGCCTGCAGTGGACAGCTGTAGTGGAAATAGAAACGAGCGATAGCTGTTTATCCCTGTGGAATTTACATGCTGCTTTCATCACATACTGAACTCTAAAAAGCATCTCAGAGTGGCCTAAGGAGTAAAAAGAGATAATACTGTATCGTGCAGTTATCTGCTCCTTCTTTGTGCACCTTTCCCATGCTAGCCAGGCATTTGTGCTTCAGCACCCAATATTGGTCTGCATAAATAGTGTAGATAATGGTCCTCTGGCAGCATAGATATATACCCATTTTCAAGATAAACCAGGGCAGTTCTGTGTACATATAAGTACAGTTTTCATTTTTCATATGTGACACAGTCACAGGTTCCCATTGCTGCTGTAAATTGACTCTGAGACAACTTAAAATGTCAATTCTGCCTGCTCACCTTTGGAAGTTTCCCTTGGTGGAATGCAAAAGGAGCCAGTATCGGCTTTCGATTTATTATGCATGAGCAACCAGGAAAGACATGCAAAAGGACTAAACCAAAGAACACTGAAGTATTTTAAAAAATATTTTATTGCTATTTGAGTAATTAATAGTAATACTATTTGAGTTCAAATTTTCATTTTATTTCATTAAATTTCAGGAGCCTTTGTAGCATGTAGCAAAATTACTGTTTTTCTTCTGCTATATTTGCACAATGAGAAGTTCATATTGGCCATAGGAAAAGCATACCTTCAGTTTTTCTCTAGGATTGTGACCTTGAGAGGAAACCAGACTGTGTATCTATCTTCTGAGGAACAAAAACTTAATTGAAAACTTAAATGCTCAGGAGGATGATTTTATATTTGGGAAAAGCTGTTTCTTGTGTCAGATGGAGCAGTTATTCTTCCCCTGTCCTTCAGTGGTCACACAAACTAAGGTATCGGTTGCCTGGCAAAGGGGTTTAGGTGTCTCCACTGAAATAAGCAGAAGTCGCTGTAAATCTGAGAAACATGTTTCTAGGGGATGTTTATGCCCTATTCAAGAACAACAGAAGATGGTCAATATTATTTTCCTGGAAGGCTTAGTTTTTCCCAAGCTATCCTGCCAATGTTTGGAAGGGGAACTTGCATTAAGGAAGTTGGATTTTAAGGTCCAAATGAGAGGGAAGGACTTGACATGTCCTGGGTTATGAGAACCCTGTCTTCTGGAGTGAGTGTTGGCTGGACTAGGTGAGACTGTCAGCTTTTGTAGCGTTTCCTGCAGAACTGTAGCTTCTGTTAATCTTTCCAACATGTCACTTCAGTGAACTCCACAGCTGGCACAGTCTTTCCTTGCTTATTTGAATTCTGATACCTGCTGATGCCTAGAACCACAATTTTTCCTCCCAGAACAAACCCAAGGTGATTCAGGAGGCAGGAATTTGGGGCACAGTGAGGTCAGATGCCAAAGCCAATCTCCTTGGCCGCGTGTTAACTAAACTCTGAGGGTTTGAGTGTGCACTGTGGAATTCAGTAGATGTTTGCCATTACATTCGGTGGGAGGGGGTTAGGAGCCTGTGTGAAGTCCAGAAGACAGGAGCTGCAGAAGGCTTTAGGTTGGAAAGGACCTCTGAAAGTCACCTAATCCAACCTCCTGCTCCAAGTAGGGCTGACTTCAAAGCTAGATAAACTTGCTCTGGACCTTTGGCACATACATATGTAGGATGTATAAGATATGTTTTATGTCTAAATAAGGGAATCCCTTCTCCCTCTGATAAACACAAGTTTATGATTTGAGTCAAAGTAGGAATTTGGTATTTCAGGTTTGATTGGTCATCCCTTCATGAAAAAGCAAATGTTCACTTCTGGTGCAGCATGCAGTGATGAACTGCACTGTTTCTGGGCAAAAAGTAGATGATGACTCAACCTGGTTTTAATCTACTAGTTCTTGCTAACCCCTTGTGTGCCATGTATAGTTTAGTTAATAAAGTCAGTATATTACTAGATTCATCATTAATTGTGACTCTCCTTGCAGTAGTTACCAGATGGTGTGTAAAAAAAAAATTTAAAAATTCCTTTTCCCATCTCCTGTGACTGCCATTTCAAATTGCTAGACCTATGACTTCCATTACAGCAGGTACAA
Organism: Limosa lapponica baueri; assembly: GCA_002844005.1. Classification (NCBI taxonomy): domain Eukaryota; kingdom Metazoa; phylum Chordata; class Aves; order Charadriiformes; family Scolopacidae; genus Limosa; species Limosa lapponica. The sequence continues at coordinate 10,756 of KZ506792.1, read as the reverse complement.
GCATCTCTTGTGAGGCAGCTGGCAATGACTTCATGTGGATGACTTTATTTGCTCTGGGGCTTTATATGTCACATTTGGACATACTTTTTCACTACTTGCATTACAAGGAATCCCAATTCATTCTTTTCTGACATTTTCCAAGCTATAACCCAGTGTGCAGTTGCCAGGCATTAAGGCTCCTATGGTCTAAAAGTTCAAGGCTTCTAAGTTACAGATCTCAGTGTTTCTGACATTCAGCATGAGCTTCCAGAGTTTCACAGCGCTGACATTTGCTTTGCCGCTGAAAAAGGGCAGAATATAGAACTCCAGCAAGCATTGTAAAAATAACCTTAATGCATTTCTCAGAGGTATGTTGGATGAAAGATCAATTTGGGCCAAAGTTGAAAGCCATCCCTTTTATTTATCCTCTCTGGAAGTCCCTAAGTATCTAAGAAAAGTCACTTTCTCCTCATCACTCTCCATTTCTTACCTTTGTTCAAAAAGGAGTCTTTCCCCAGCATTTATTTGCCATATACTTCTGCTTAATTTGTCAATTAAGCTAGCCAACTGGGAAGAAGGTACCAAACCTTACAAAGAAATGGATGATTATCCTCATAGGGTAAAAGTTCCTCATCTTCAGTACTTTCAGACTATGAGTGCTTGATCACAGAAATAGAGATGTTCTTATTAGAGTACTTCCAGCTTTCTTTTCAACAAGCAGAACTTGTAATAACTTACAGTCGGAGGAGGAATAGCAATTACACATGGATTTTCAGTTTAGCTGTTAAGTGATATGGTAAATGTATCCTTACAAGTTGAATTTCCACATAGCGAAGGGCGTAGATGCTAGGCATAAGAACTTGAGACAACCATAGTCCTGCACATTCTTGTTGAAAAATGGACAGTGAGTTGTCTTATAGAAAATTAGAATGCACTTTTCTCACATTAAAATTCTTTTATCATTTCTGTTGTACTACCTGCTTTGAAAGCTTTTGAAATTAAGAGCTCCCATGACAGCACTGAGAGCAGCCAGGTCGGAGCGCTCCATTTCTCTGATGCTGTTATTGGCGTTCCCCCTCCAGCTGTTGTGCCTCTGGGCTCCTTTATGTTCACGGGGAGGATCTTTTACTCACACAACTAAGCAATTTGCAGTTCTGCAGCAAAATGGAGAGCACTGCAATAACCAAGTCTAGAAAATACCATGTTGATTGAAGTTACAGTTGGAAGAACTACAGTCAACTTCAGCCAGATATTTGAGAAATCATTGTGAGAGTTGCTGCTGCTGAACAAGTAATACAATGTGCATTGCTGCAGCTGGCGGGTGTCCCATTTGGAATAAAACCTGCTTTACCAAGTGCAATAAACCAGAACATTTTGGTCAGGGCCAAAATGATACAAGGTCACCACCTTCCTAAGGGCCTGTTGTCGTGCCTTTTTATTAATCCTTCTCATAGCCACTTTGCAGATTGAACAGGAGAGGAGAGAGAGAAGGGAGATGACATGTAGCGTGCAAATGAAAGCGGGCTTGAACAAGCATTGTTCCATGAGAGAATAATTGCCCAAAGTTTCTCTGAGAAAGCTCGGGAAGAAAAGAAGTGACATACTGGAGAACAGTCTGGTCTGAGCATGCTGTGGTCCAGAAACAAACCCAGAGCACATCCTGCTCGGGGTACCTGTGGCAGCAGTTTTATCCTTTACAAGGTGACCTCCTATCAGCCCTTCAAATGGCACAAGTTCCCTGGGACACAACCTGGCTTGAGGAAGCTTTTGGCACAAGTGGCAGTGACAAGAATCAAAGAGGGCTGTGCAGAATGGTCTGATCACCCTTTTAGTAAAGGGATGGGTATGAGGGGAAAGGAAAGGTGAGGAGGGCTTCTCCCACAAAAGAGAGCACATTTATGCTTGTGTTTTGTTTGAGGGACCTGTCTGAAATACATAGACATGTAGCTCTGTGTTATTTAAAAAGCCATGAAATCACTAAAAGGTAAACTGCTAACTTGAAATAAATCCTGCTTTCTCTGTAGACCATTCTTAGTGTTGCTTATGTAAGGAAATGTAATTAGGATGTATATTTCTGCTGCAGATCACCTTAAGGCTGAATTCCAGAGTTCATAACAGTGAGTGAGATTTTTACTGGCACTGATTTATAAAATTGACATCATTTAAAGAAATTTTTGTGTGTGTGTGCGTGCATGTTGATTTATATTAAGCTGGTTAATTAGTTATCCTATTTTTGTAAGTATCTGTAATGATCTGGAGGTAGAAATACATTAATCTGATGACATTAAAATGATGATGCTCCTCAGGAGATGCAGTGCAGCTGTGTTCCGTGCAATGCGCTTGGTTGGCACGTTGTTTCTGAGAGGGCAGCAGGGATTGCAGCAGCTCTCCGTTGTCTTGCAAGTTGTGTTACCAGAGAACTGGTGGTGAGATCTTGCAGCTGTTAGTTTTGTGCTTCTGTTTACTCAGAACTTGAGTCAAACCAGAGAAAAGTAGGATGGGAAAGAGAAAGTTCAGTCACATGCATGAATGTAGTTTACAGTGAAAGGGCTTTATGTCTGCTCCAACAAAAACCACTCTCCAAAGCCACTGAAATAGTGCTGCTCAAATGCAATACAATTCAGGAAGGATCCATCTTCTTTTTTCAGCCTTCTTTTTTGTGGAGTATCTAATTTACTCCATACCATTATTTATTTATTTACTTATTAGCGTTCACTAATTTATTCCAGTTCCACACCCAGTCTTGTGCTATTAGCCAGTTCTAGTGTCTGTACAGTGGCTGCTCTTCAAGCTTTCAATAGACCACACAAAAAAGTTACTGCAGGGGCAGGGTTTGAAGCATTCTGTTTTTCATTTCCAGAAACATCCATATGTGCAGACTGTGTTTTCCCTTCTGCTTACCAACAAAACCTCTGATTATTTTGCAATACATCTGTCATAAGCTCTGAATCTACTGGCAGTACTTTAAAGTTCTCTGCAGTTTTTTGCAGGCTGCCATCGGAAAGAATTGAACTAATCTCATGGAAATTAGTTGGTCCCTTGACTGATCAGAGATACTGCTGCACTCACTGAGAGTTGATCCTAATCTAGTCTTAAAAAAGATGTTAGGACTTGACTACAGGCAGCTCCTGTACCCTTCCCTGCAGCTTTATGCTGCTGACAATCTACTGGTTTCTTCTGAAACCCAGATGCATGTAATACAAACACTGTGAGGGACAACTGGAGATCTAGGCTTGTGGAACTGCAGTGTCTCTAATATGTTCTGTCTGCCAGGGAAGAAAATGATGTGGGAAGTAGCAGGCGCTCTGCAGTGCCCAGTTCTCTTCTCTGCTCATTATCTGCTGGATCACGTGCTGGGAGGACCCAGGGGGAGGAACCCCAGGCTGAACTGGAGATGGGACTCTGCTTGCTCGGACAGTACCGAATCCTCTTGAGAATATGGAGGGGAAGTGGAATTTAGCTCTGTCCTGCACATCATCTGGATAAACTCTGCTGAGCTTCCCACAAGTCAAGTTGGGGCAAAATGCACATACAGCCCAGTGAGCTGCTGCTGGCTGCGATCTCCGGTCACAGCACAGTTATACCATCAAGCAATACTAAAGTGTAACGTGGCTCTGAATGACAGGAGATCCTTTGCCTGCCAGTTGCCTGGTTAGAGACAGTTTTGTCTCTGCTCTCTGGAAGGAGCCCAATGCCAGTGCCACAAAAAGCCAGCAGAGAAGCAATGTTTGGATGTTAACTTTTTTTGTCGTGTGGGCTGGCAGTCCACTGGGTGGAGTAGGAAGAATTGTATGATCAGATGAGGCTGAGCCTGAGGCAGACTTTGGGATTTTCTCTGCCAGGACTTCAGTTCGGCAGCTGAAGGGCAGCCAGAGCTGGGATGGGGTCAGGGGCAGAGGGGGCTGGTAGAGCCTTTTTGTGCAATAGGAGAGGACATGTAGAAGATGAGGTGCTAGAAAGGGAAGATGCAGCTGCTCTCAAGGCTACTGCAGTAAATCCATCCTTGAACCTGTTTTATAAAGCTTTTATCTGTACTGTATCACAGTTCTAAAGAAATGCAACAATTAACTTGGCTCGCATTTGACCTTTCTTCTAGTTTTCTATTTTCATAGCCAGAGCCTAATAAGTTGCTCCACTGTAGAAGTACTGCAAGTGGCAGTGCATTTGTTTCAGCAGAAAAAACCTGATGGCAACTGAAGGGAGACATCACAACATGGCTCCCTGTGACTGAGAAGCAAGTGGAAGGAGCAACATGGCGTAAGAAGTGTAAAGCGCATTAATGAGGACATATATTTCTTTAATACTGGTTTACATATTGTAAGACTTTGAATTGACATACCTTCCTGCATGTCAGTATATGAAGAGGTGGAAACTGTCACCTGTTCCACCCCTCCCCCCAAGCTCCTTCCTACCATGTCATGTCCACTTTTTTCTTTCTTTCTTTAGCACTTTCCAGTAAATTTACTCAGCCCTTTCGCCTAAAAGCTGTGGTTTTGTCTCTGTTTCAACCCAGGGAAAATGAGTGCAAAAATAAAGCTTCCATAAATCTTGTCTTGCTGCAAAGCTAGCACATGGCAGTGGCTGTGCTGATGACGTGGAGGCAGAGGTGGGAATACTGCGTGCAGGGCTGTGTACTAAATTGCAGTGTTTACAGGTGAAAATATCCTCTTGGGCTGCATCCTGAGGGTAGGGACATAGCTGTGTTTTTCCCATTAACGCTAATGGAAGTCAAGAGGCTGAACCACACACCATGCCCTGGAAATGTGCCCCCTTACATTTCTGTCCTACAAAGCCATCTTGTACATTTCCTCCCAGTTCTGCTTCTGTAGGAGGTGTTCAGAGGTGTTAAATGGTTATAGTCATTGTGCTGGTGGTCATATGTGCTATTCTCCCAGTTACAAAGAAATGTTAAATTTCCTATTTTGCTACCCCAAAACCTGGGGCGTATATTGGGCAGATTGGCCCAGTGTGCATACCTCTTCTTAATAGTGAAAAAATCCTCTGAGGCAAAGGACTTGCTGAAATCTTACTGAATTTTGTGCAATAATTTCCATCTCACTTGAAAATGGTTTGCATTGCTCAGTAAGGGTAAGGATCCAGTGAAAGGTTTTGCATCGCTGATAGAAAATTAACAGAGTAAGGAACGAGGACTGCTACTCTCCTCTCAGTGTTAGGTCAGGTAGAGTTGGAAATAGTGTCTTGTGTTGGTATGACCAAACGACTCATCTGCACTGTGATTAAGAATTAAATGTGAAAACCTGTGTGCTTGGCTAAAACCTGGTCAGCCACCTTGCCAAAGTTAATTAGTTTCAGCTGAATGGAAATTGGGCAGCATTGAGGACTCTGCAGTTCAAAATTTAAAGCCTGCCAATAACGTGCAACTGGATCCTTGTGAATATGACTTTGTCTTGGCTGATTTTAAAGTTATCTGTTTCGCATAGTGAGATAAAGGCATTAGGATTTCATAGTTAAACACACAGTCCTGGAGTTCCGTAGAGGTGGTTCTCATTGACAGCCTCTTCACACACTGCACGAGGGGCGAGAGTTGCAGACTGACCTGCCAACCGCATGGCAGCAAGCAGAGGCGTGATATTGGAATAATGTTAAAAAGTACAGCTCTCCCCAATAAACTAACCCCTTACTTCAGGTAGTAAACTGGGGTTGGCTTTGGAAGTTGGAAGGTCAGAAGCAGATGTGGGTAGGTTACCTTTAGCAACTCAACCTTATCAAAAAGGGGAAAAAATCCAATTGCGTTGTACTAAAGTTTGTAAATAGCGAGGTTAGTCAACAGGAGGTCTGATCCAAAGCACCCCAAGTCCAAACACCCCAGCTTCTAGTCAGGTAAATATTCCATTATATTTAGTGGGGCTTTGTTACAGTCTGCATAAAGCTTTCATTTAAAAAACTGCTGCTATTTCATATGTCTGGTGCCTGCGGCCACTCTAGTACTTCAGGGGAAGGTAACTCTTAGCAGTAGTGCATATTTTGCAGTGGTGTCTGCTGAGAGGAGGGGTGGCGCATTCCAGCTGGCCTGCACTGCTCACTTGATTCAGGGAAACAAGGGATAAGAAGTCTCTCCCTATGTTACTTTTTTTTCACCCTTTGAGCAACAAGTGATACTTGCAGAAGGCTGTCCATTTTAATTTGTATTGCGAAAGCAGTATTTTTTATTCTGTTATTTTCAGACCTCAAATAAGCAGTCAGAAAGGTATCAATTACTTTGATTTAGCTTTTTTTAGAGCAGGGTGCCAGACAATATATGTGATGCCTTTGATTTTCTGTTGAAGCTATGTGCTACTTGGAAGATGGCACTTCCTTGGAGTGATAGTAATGATGCTGTAGCTGGTTGTCTCCTCATCGTCTGTTCTGTGAGTAAAGAGTTACTCCATCAAAGCGATTTCAATTTCTCTGGAATAAAAGTGGCATGAAAGGAGAATGAGGGAGTGGGTTTTATTTAATACCTACATAGGCTCACTGTAATTGAGAGGGAGAGAAAAAATGGGACTTGTCATTTCTAACTCTCGCTCAGCTGCATTTTTGAAAGATACCTTTAACATCTCATAAAATACCAGTGTATCTCCTTTCCTAAAGAGATTGGGTGTAAATATATCATGTACTTTTTTGCCTATAGTTAAGCGCCTTCAGGCAACAGAAATATTCCAGGCTGGCAATATGTTATAGGCTTTCTGATTATTTTTTTTCTTTGACTTGATACCTCGTCTGTGGGTTGCCTCAAGCAAACTCTTTCAAGAGACTCTCCGTACAGAACCTATTTATGTGTCCTGCAAAGAGATAGAGGGGGAGGCTGTGTAAATTAATTCAGTTTGGAGGAGTCAGCGCTGTATCTCTGTATGTCTATAGTTTGAAGTTATTTTAGCAGTGATAAATACACAGGATCTTTCTCACTCCAGGAAAGTTGTAAACATTGCAGTAAACCCTAGGCACAGCATAGAGGCTGAGTTATGAATGGACTTGAAGATTATATTTGCTTTTCACTGGTCTATAGAACTATACCCACGCTCATCTCCTGTGATGTTCTCGTCTGGTCTCTTCCTGCAGGTGGTGTTCCCTTGGTTGGAAAATCAGTGTAGCATTTCATCATCATCTTCTAACTTTGCTCCAGGTGGGATAAAGTGGTGTGGTCCTTGCGGTGCTTGCTGACTCTCTGCTTGCAATTAAACTGCTATTGGCATTCTGTTGAGCTGCACAAACAGGAGAAATATTGAGAGTAGAAACATTTGCCCAGGAAGGCAAGGCTGAATATAGGCAAGCTCCTATAGTGCTTCCCTCATGCTGGTACCCAAGCATGAAGCAGCTGACTTCCTATGGCTGGAAGTCTTATTCTGTCTAGTTCAGATCTGTTGCTTAAAAAGGTTTTTATGAATGCTAGATACAAGTATACATGCACACATGGAACTAGAGAAAAGATATAAAAAACTGGGTTGTGGAGAAGTAATGAGGATAAATAAGGCTTGTGGAGCTGACCAATGACACT
>KZ506791.1:126865-141401 GCA_002844005.1 Limosa lapponica baueri | reverse complement strand
AAGGAAGGAAGAAAGAAAGAAAAGGAAAGAAAGAAAGAAAGGAAAGAAAGAAAAGGAAAGAAAGAAAGAAAGAAAAGGAAAGAAAGAAAGAAAGAAAAGGAAAGAAAGAAAGAAAAGGAAAGAAAGAAAGAAAGAAAGAAAGAAAGAAAGAAAGAACGAACGAGCTGTGTAGTTGTTTCCTTCAGCCTAGGCTGGAAAATATAATTCCTCCTACATAATCATCGAAAGCGCACAGGTATTAGCAGGCACTCTGCTGGGAACACAACCCCAGCCTCTCCGCATGCCATCACTTGCTGATGCCACACTCCTCTGCATCTCTGGAAGGCAAGAATAACAGAGAAACCAACTCCCCCATGTCCAAGGTCTGCATGGAGTAGCTGAGCAATTCCTCCTTGGCCCCACAGGTGATCAAGAGAAGCCCTGATGCACAGAGTGAAGGCATTTCAAGCGGGTACAGGCAGGATCAGCGGAGACATATCTGCCTCTTTTTCGGCTTGTCCTACCTTGAAGTCAGAAATCTGATGCTGAAGGAGACCTCGGGATATCGCATCCCTTTTGTCCATGGTGGGGCAGCACTGCCTTTTCCTTGCTGAAGCAATGCAGTGGGGTCCTCCGAGCAACAGGCTCCGCAGACCTTCCCAGGAAACAGGCTGTTCCTGGAGGTTTGCATCTTCCTTCACAGAATTTATCGTCCAGGCTACAGCTCGGGTCGCAGCCCTGGTGGGGCGGCTGCCTTCGTTGGCTCACTAGGAACGCTCACTACCAGGGAAGGGAGGAAACTCGCTGAATTGTAATCACATTTTGGCTCTCAGTGCCAAGGCCAATAAATACTTGTTTACATGATTAGAAGCAAGATGTGTTACATACATATCGTCTCATCAGCAATTAGTGCCTGAGCATAGCAGACAATAACCTCCTGGCTGAATACAACACAAATCCCTTGGCTATGACCTTCTGGCGTGACTTTACCTTCAGGGCCTTGATGTTCCCAGAGCTTGCACAAGGGAATGGCACCTTGGCTGGATTCCTGGTTTGACCAGGAAAAAGAAAATATATCAGGGAGCTAATAAGCCCTTACCAGTAAATACAGCTAGAAGAAAGAGGGAGCCTACACACATTAGGCACAGCTGTGCTTGGTGAGGGACAGTTTTAGCTCTCCATCAGGAGCAACTCAGTGGGAGTCAGTGAGCTACACTGGTTCAGAGGAAAACAAAATCAAGTTCTTCATGCCTGTGCACAGAGGAGAGACTGTAGGCAGCCACAGGCTGGGGTTAAACCACTGTTCCCCCTTCCAGGGGGCCCGGATCTCAAACAGAGGTGGGAGCTCAGTGAAAGTCTCAGAATTACTCTTTGCGGAGCTCAGGATGCAACTCACTGGTGGGTCAGGCCAGAGAAGGGAGAGGTGATTAACGGGCTCAGGAAGGGAGCCGGTCTCGGGCAATGGTTTCACCTGGAACACTGGCAAACCCTCAGCAACAAGACTCCTGCTGCCTGGTCCCCAGCAGATCTGTGGGGATCTTTGCAAATGGCAGAGCGTAGCATCCCTCTTACGGGAGGCTTTGGAAAGACAAATCACCTTTGCAGCTGCAGCCCAATTAATTAATTTCTGAGCAGTTACACAACCTCTGACCTCAGCCACAGAACTGTACATGTGTTGGGTTTCTGTCCCCCTCTCTCTGTGTGTCTCTCTTTAACATTAGGGAGGCAAGTGCTTCAGCTTTTACTTGAAAAATCTGTAATGCAACAGTCTAAAAACACCCTCCCTTAACCACGCTGCCTATTTAGGTATCGTTTGCAGCTCATCATCTGTCACAAGAAATGCAGCACATTTGGTTTTTTTATACTGCAAGAACTGGCAACACCCTCTGCTTCCTAAATCTTCCAAAATAAGTTGCATGCATCTCCGGATAACTTGCAGACAAGCTAAAAATAGGGAAAGCCAACTTCTGAATTTAATTTTTTGCTTCTCATTTTTTTCTTGGATGTGCTCCCTGTGTTGAGCAGTTGCACTTCCCGTTAGGTCAGGCACTAGACAATAGTTTTCCAAGATCCTGGAAATGAGAGAAACCCATAAAACAATTCCACATCCAGGAGCACAAAGCTGCTGGCACTCACTGAAAGGCCTGCCCTGGAAGTGGCCTGGGTTGTCTCTCTCCTGTCTGCCTTCTTTATACTGACATTTCTCTTCCAAAAAAATCTTCCCAAGCTGTCTGCTTCTATCTGCTCCTGCTACTGACTGAGCCTCCCTGGTTTTCTCAGGCTGCGCATCCCTCAGTGTCTTGCTCCCACTCGCTCCTGAGATTAATGCTGTGTAATATTCCAGAGCTATCACATTCTGTTACTTGGAGCTCATCTCGTTCTTTCTCAAAGTCAAATTTAAATTAAAAAACCACACAGTTGAAACCCTGTATATCTAAGTGGATACACAGATCTAGGAGCAAGTGGTGGCTGGGGAGTGGGGAGGGGGTGATGAAGGGAGGCCATGTCAGACAAAACGGGTGGTCTTTTTGATGTGAAAAAGGTTCTCTGCTTTCTTTAGTTGTAGGTATTCTACTTGTATGAGCCAACATTCCCTAGCGTGCAGTGAAAAGCCTGCCTAATTTGGAGCACCTCAGTGCTTTGGATTGCCCTCCACAGGTTCCCTGACGAGGTCAGCAACAAGGCAGGGACTGCACCAGCCCGAAGTCTGAGGGACGTTAGGAGATGGAGTGAAGCAGCCATCCTGCTTCGTGGAAATGCTGCTGGCGATGAGCGATTGCCTCAGGGCAAGTCTGGCTGCAGGACGGTGGTGCTGTGATTCACCCCCTTGGGCTGGGAGCCAGGCCAGGAAACAGCCAGAAAATCCAATTCTCGCACTTCTCCGGACACAGGCAGGAGGTGGGTGGGAAACTGGGCAAATCTCTCTAGTGAATAACTGCAGAGTCAACTGCGGAGTCTCTTGGCCCATCTGTCTCGAGCACCTGCCAGGCCATGTTGGAAACAAGGATCCTGCTCATGTCTGTTCCCAAAGGGGGCTGGATCTGCCCTTCCTGTGCACCACAGATGGACTAAAGGGTTTTCCTCCTTCTGCCCAACCCAAGGGCCAGCTCCAGAGCACAGCAGCTGACTTCACCACACATGGAGAGAGGAGGCACTTTCTGCCCACGCTTGCACTTCCCTTTGAAACAGATGTTGCTCCTTTGCCTTTCAATGGAATAAATGCCATGAAGCAGTGCAATGGTAGTTAAAAATGTACTGGTGTACTATGTCAGGGAAGAGTGGGCTAATAAAGTAACGATGACTAACTCCGGTGTTTCAAACTGGGGGGAACTGAGGTCCTTGGAAGAACAATTTAGGTGGCATGTCGTCACCAACAGCTCCTACAACAGCCTAGTTGGGTACATGGCAGACAGGTCTCGTGACCCACAGAGCAAATTACTCATTTACGTGGTACAGAGCGATGTTTTTCCTCCTAAGAAGGGCAGTCTCTGCGAGCTGGAGCTGATGAAATCTGCTCTGCTTCATACCTTTTGTGGGTGATGCTTGGCTGGACAAAGCCTCTCTTCTGTGCCTTTCTGGAGAAGGAATAAACCACAATATTCCTGCATGTATTGAACTCAGCTACCAGCCATTTTCAGTTTGCTGCAATAAACTGAGAGCTTCTAAACTCTGGCTCATTTAAGAGTCCAACAGCAACGAGGTCAAAAAGGAGAGAAGCATTCTGTGCTTTGAAGAGAGCTGGGATATTTGCCAAGATCAAGCACAATTTTTTTCTCTAGCCAGTCAAGGGACACAGAAGCTTTTCCAGACGTTGTTGTCCAATTCAGAGCAGCTTGGCCAAAAGCAATATTCTGGAGGAATCCACTCTGGGCTGAATTTGGGGTTTATTTTTAGTCAAATGGTCTGTCCTTCATTGCAAGGAGGAAAATACCATACAATCTATGTTCAGGCATCCACAAAAGTACTGCTTTGAGATACGCTGCAGTAAGAGCAATCCCCACCACTGATCCTCCTTCACGTTGGAGTGCAGCCATGATGCCCATCACCAATTTGTAGGGTGTCCAAGCCATTCCAGGCTACAGAAACATCGATGTCCTGTCAGTGGGACTCACTCCCCAGCACCCTTTGCCCAAGCCTGGCTCCTGCAGAAGGTCACTTTTCTGCCACCAAGGCTTTGTGTCAGGAGGAGGCAGCAGCAAGTAGCGGGCCTTCCCCTCTGCTGTTATGGTCCAGGTGCCCAGACTGACCTTCTTCTGGCTTCAGGCGTCTCTGCAGGAACACTTCCTTCTTGTTCACCACCTATTACACACTGCAGTCATTTCTACTCCATGCCTGTGATTAACTTCGCCATAGTGGTGAAAATAAAGGATGGGCTTGTAGAAACAGCAGAAGGAAACCAGAAACACTTCTCAGTTTTCTGTGTGAAGTCTTTTGGGACATGTAACATCATCCTAATAAAGTCTACCAAGCCAGGGCTCCCTGGTGGCCAAGGATTTGTCTCAATGCAGCATGACATCCTGGCATGGATCCTGTTCCATTTCCACCTGCATCCACAAATGCCATCCTTCTCCTTCCCTCTGTCCCCTGTTCAAGGGTCACTAGACGCCGAGCTCATGCTTCTCAATACATTGTTAGGAAAATCATCTGAGTGCTGAGGGTGGTGCCTGTCTGCCCTGGAAGACTGGTGTGTTAGACCAGCTCAGTGTCATTTGGCAACATAACGAGGTCTCCTCAGAAATGCAGTTTCAAAATAGATTACCTGGCCACGCAGACAAGCTGCCTCTGGCCACAAACTAATCCTGCTTAGGGGAAATCTGGGCACAACCACAGTACACATACAGAGTTATTTCTACTTAAAACTACGGTAAAACCTGGTCTAAGTTTTTGTCTTTTACACCTTTTCTAGATACCAGCTTGCTAATTGCTTTCTGTTTATAGAGGGCTCTAAAATTTGTAGAAAACACATGGAATGACAAACTTTTCATACCTCCCTTGCAGAGGCATCCAGCTGACAGATGCAGAGTAGCCACTGCGGGCACTCGGTGATGCTCAGCGACAGCTCTCCGTGCCCGTTGCTCTCAGAGACGCTGTGTCCAGCTTGATAGATCAGACCACACACAAATGAATGAAAGACAAGGTTTCAGAAGAAGGACTACAAGTACGCCCTGGACTTTTTGCCGAGAACCTGTGTTACACCCAGTGCTTTAGCACGCAAAAGAGATATAGTTTATCATAATTTTAGTTTTTGCTTAAAAATAAGGATTTGGAGCCTCCTCTTTCATTCCCTAATAATACATTACCTGTAGGTATAGGCATTTGCAGACAATAATAGTCTTTCTAATTTTCTATTGCAATGCAATAGAATAATATAAAGGTTTAGCTAGAAGGAGAGTTTGACTTTGCAGTCTAAAAGCTGTCACCGTGAAAATAGAAAGGAATCCAGCAAACGGCACAGCTGAACAAACCCACACTGCCTCAGTTGCAGCAGGGCGAGTCGCTGCACCATGACGGCACTTGGGCACCAGTGCCGGTGTGCGGGCAAGCTGCCGGCAGCAGCCACAGTGAGCCCAGAGGTGTTATCGAAGCTCTCTGCTAATCTTGGATAAGCATGCCCTGCAAATGCAGGAAGCAAGAATCCAGTTTTGTTCCCTCCTCACATCAGTTAAGAGAGCCAGTGGTATTTCAGCATGTATAAAAATTAACATTGTTTTTAATTATTTCAAAAAAAAGATAAGGTATATAATAATATGAAGCTCATTCTGTATTATTACCTACATATTTCTGGAAGTCATTGGTTTGATCAAGGACTGCAGACAGCTTTGAGAACCCTGGAGGAAGGGTAACATATACAGAGAATTGGGTCTGGCAGCCAAAAGCATTCAGTGAGGACACTGACATTTCCTATGCAATGAAGACACATGTTTCCAAAGTGGGGATCTCTCGGATGTGGAGGTCTCCTCTAAAACAGTCAGAAAACTCCCCCTCCTATCTTCCCACCTCACCTCGACAGGGTAATGCGGGCACCAGCAGTGCTTTTGTTGTTACTGGGGCAGCTAAGCCCTTTCTCCTTCTTCAGGGTGTCTCCTTTGCTGGACGTGGCATCCAGCCTGGGGAGGCCCTCTCTCTGTAGGCACAGAGGCGATGGCCACTGGAAATTCTTGTCACAGCTCTTGGCCCAACTCCAAAGACACATGTGGAGTCACATCCTCCCTGCGGCTTGTGAGCCAGCACTACCTTCCACCATACGTTATCACCATGGAGTTTCCTTCCTCCGTGCGTTGAAGGGAGGAAGCACAGCTCATGAAGCACGCAGGCATCCAGCTACGCTGAGATGAAAGTATCCTCAGCTGTTTCCTCCTTGGTAAGCTGGCCCGAGAATTAGCCCACTTCGTCCCATGGCTCTTTGCCACGTCCCTTCATGGCGTCACTTACAGGAACAGGCCTAAACTTTCCCCGGTTGCAAAATGGGATTAAATCATAGTTGCCTCGTGTTACGCATCAATTTACTAAGCCGTAAACGTTTGACTTGCAGCAAAGCCAATAATAATTAAAGCTGATGAAGTGCTTTGGTGAAGTGGGCATGGCTGAGGTGTGGTAACCTAGCAGGAAGAGGTCCTAATGGCAAGACTCAGCTGTGGAGAGCTCTCCACCATTCTCCAGGCCCTCAGCCCAGTCTCCCACAGCTGGAGGCACTTTATTTCTCACCTTTCCAGGAGCCATAAGATATACAGTAAGAGATGGGCATGAAGCTAAGAGCAGCCAAGGCTTCACAAAAAAAACTTAGTGATACCCTGCAGCTTCACCAGAAGAAGCAGCTTAGTGGGATTTGGGAGAGGCCATTTTTGGGAGCTTTTCACAGGCTCCTGAGGGAGGTGGGGCAGGTTTCACTCCCCAGGCAGCTCAGTGACAGAAAGGCGGGAGGGAGAGGATTATCGAGATCTTCTGGAAAGAGGCAGGAAGGAAGTGGGAGTGCAACTTCCTACTCAGGACAGGGAGACTTAACCCCTGCTCAATTTCCCTATGACTCAAACGGTATTTCTTAAAGCAGCCCTCCTTCCAATGAATAAAAAATAGCAACTGCTGAAACAGAGGAGACTGCTGACTAATGCTGTACTAGAGGCTACATCTTTCTCTTGAGAATAAGTTGGTACAAGTACCAGTTTTTGGATGAGCTAGCCAGGACTGCCAGAGTTACCCTGTGACAGCTGACCTACAGTGCAGACTGGTTTTAGATGACTAAAACTGTTCTACAACTGTATTACAATCTATATAAATGTCATTTCTAAGGGAACTACGGTTCAGCAGCAAAAATTTTTGGATGACAAAGGCATGAAAACTACCATCAGAGACCACAGGCTTCCCTGAATCAACTCCTCTTGAACATGAACATATCACTTGGAAAAACATTCCATCCCAATGCTAAATGCCCAGTGACCACAAATTTTGGCAAGCTGTGGCAAGGAGAGGTTCCCCTGACCATGAAAAATATGGTCTTTATTTCCAGGCTGAATTTGTTGAGATGGAACTTACCCCCGATTTGCTGTTACTTTGCTCTTGCCTGCCAGACTGAGGACCTCTGCAATGGCGTGTTTCTGATGGGTGTACCTATAGATGGAGAAAGCTGGATTTAACCAGAGGGACAGAGCTCCCAGAAGCTCCCACAGCCAGGCAGGACTTTCAGTGCGTTTGCCAAGCAGACATTTCACATTCTGCCCATCCTACTGACCACTCTTAGCTGTGCCACATGAGAGAAGCAGATGTCCTCCTTCTTAACCAGGATCCAACTTTTATATCGCTTGCAAAAGTGATCAACACAGGATTCGTGCTGTTGCCCTTCAGAACCTTGGAAAAAAAGCCATTAAAGATGTGGGATCAAGGAACAGCCACTTTAGGCATTTGCAAACCCACCAGAAAAAGAGGTACACACTTAAACAAGCACACACACAGAGCATGAGCCACAGTTAATGCAGGAGAAGAGGCAAGATTAACACTGCACTTCCCCCAGGACCCCACTGGAAACCAGTCTGCTGAAACAGTTCTCCAGTTATGGTTACACAGGAGCTCTGGCAGTGAGTCACTTTCTGAGCCACCAAACATGCTCCACTTTGAATTATGTATCACTCTGGGTTTTTTAATCAAAACATTGTGTTTTCTCAAAGAAATGCCTGGATGAAAACTAAATTTAGACACGTAAATTTTTTTACCTTTTCCCATCAAATTTATAATCTCAACAAAGAAGAGATCCCCAGTTAGTTTGACAATGATGATTGGAATTAATTAGCCCCCTTCCCCTTAAGTTTTTAATAAAGAATCCCATTCAGCTATTCCATTATTTTGCCTGGACTCAAATATCATGAATGGATATCTCATTTTAATTTTTTAAATATTAGTAAAACCATCATCTTTCTTTCACTTTGGCATTTCCCTAGTGCTTCTAGTTACACTGCAAATCAACATCTTCAGCTGTTTCTGCTCAAAAGCCATTTGAGTGACTTTTAGACACAAAAAGTTCCTCGTTGCTGAATTTGCATTTTCATCTAGTTTTCCCCACAGTCCTTGGCCTGACCGGGAACTCTGTTGAGTATTGGGCCGGTATCACTGAAATAACTAGTTTTGTCCTGAAATATGTTTAACAACATAGAAGCGCCTTATTTTTCTTTACTTTGCTCTTACAGAGTTGTAGAATCATTTAGGTTGGAAAAGACCTTTAAGATCATCGAGTCCAACCATTAACCTAACACTAAACCATGTCCTTCAGAACCGTATCTATCCCTCTTTTAAATACCTCCAGGGATGATGATTCAACCGCTTCCCTGGGCAGCCTGTTCCAATGCTTGATAACCCTTTCAGTGAAGAAATTTTTCCTAATATCCAATCTAAACCTCCCCTGGTGCAACTTGAGGCCTTTTCCTCTTGTCCTATCGCCTGTGACTTGGGAGAAGAGGCCGACCCACACATCGCTACAACCTTTTGGGTAGTTGTAGAGAGCGATAAGGTCTCCCCTCAGCCTCCTTTTCTCCAGACTAATAGAATTATTGTTCAGACTGGTTTCTCTCTTTCGAATTTACCTATTTGCCACCATTCTGCTGTTACAGGATGCATCTATTCACCATGTTTCAGCTGTTGGAGAAGACTCCAGGTGCCATCTGACCATTGGAAACCTGTCCCTTCCCCGAGGAGTAACCATCCGGCACCTCAGAGGAGGTCAACAGGTATGGGAGATGCTCACCCTGGGGTCATGCCAGGAAAGGGAGAAGCCCAGGATAAGAAAGCATCAGGCTGACTCAGCATCCCTCTGTGGCAAAACACTCTTCTGGTTAAAAAGAAGCAGAACTGCCTGGGGAGAGCAAATTAGCAACCAGTATCTGACACTGTTTGTCTTTCTTCTGATGGATGAGCCGGTTGTTTCCCTCTCTTTCAGAGTAATACTTGGCTGTACATTCCTTTTAATGAGCTTTTGGACCAAAGCCCCAAATGGATCAATGCCATTGGAGGGAGGGGCGGGGGACACATGATCAAAACCTTTGCCTTTTTTTCTCTTTTTCTTTGCAAACAGAAGCTGCACCTTTCATTATTGAGGTTAATGTCGACAAAGGGGATGGGTGTCTTGCTTCTGGAGTGAAGGGTGACCTGTCTGCCAGTTGGCCAGTGGTGGACATCAAGCAGGAGGCTGCTGCCACCTCCCCACTGGGAGAACCCTCCGGAGCGGGGCAGAGAAAGGGCGGCTGTGCCGATGGGCAGCGCTTGCCTTTCTGAGCAAGTGCATCCCCGCCTGAACAAACACAGCAGCTCCCGGGGGAAAAACAGGAAGAAGATTAATGGATGATTTCCTACTTCTTCTGTGACACACAGGCCCTAGTCTCAAGGTGGTGAGAAATCACAGCTGTGAGGAGAGACAGGAGCAAGGCAGGGCAGGCAGGAGATCATGTCACGTCTCCGTTCTTCCTTCCCCATGTCCCTGAAGTGTGATTAGCAAGAGTCCACCGCTCTCAGCAGA
This sequence comes from Limosa lapponica baueri, assembly GCA_002844005.1. Lineage (NCBI taxonomy): Eukaryota > Metazoa > Chordata > Aves > Charadriiformes > Scolopacidae > Limosa > Limosa lapponica. The sequence continues at coordinate 131,425 of KZ506791.1, read as the reverse complement.
CAGCTTTGAGATCGTGTGGTGGGAAGCACCCCCACAGCCAGGAGGTGTTGCTACTCTGACAGCCCAGTAATGAGCACAGGCCTAAAAAGGGGAAATAAATAGTCCTGTGTGGTTATGGCCATCAGGGCTTGGCTGCACTTTTTGCCAATTTTTCCCCTTTTCCAATAGAAAGCTTTGCCAGGAGTCTGGAAACTTGCACTTGCCTACATGTGCCTGCCATAAAAGGGAACTGAGCACAATTAGGATGCTGATGAGGCTGGGGAAGAAGAGGAGAAATGCGAAATGCATCATCCAGCAGAAGCAGAAACAGCAATAGCTGTAAAGAGCCTGCAGAGACCTCTCGCCCCACTGCCCAGAGACTTGTGGCTGCTGAAGAGTGGGGGACAGCGTGGGCCCTATGGTGACGGGCCAGGGGAGAGGCACAGCCCCCCTGGCTTGGCAAAGATGGGGGGATGCCCAGGGGCTCTCCAGCTGAACCACTGGGGCTCTGCCAGTTGCGCTTCACCAGCACAGGGGGCAGCTGGGGATGAGTTTGGGGAAACTCGCAAACTCTCGGCAGGTTTCAGCAGTTTTTTGCTTGCCGTCGATATTTCTTCTGCTCTCTGAAAGTCTCCCTGACACAGGGTGCTGGTGGCACTCTGAGCAGCGTGCTGAGGGCCATCCCGCTGGTATGATGTGGGCTCTTATTTCCAGGAGACCTCTCAGAAGAGGCAGTTGCCCTTCGCCGAGTACATTGTGTGTATGAGGCTCCAAGTGTGACTGAGCAAGAACAGCCCGTGGCTGTTGGCAGGCCCTCAGCACGCTGCCCGGCTTGTCGCAGGCTTGCGACACCCCTGTTACACAGGACCTGCTGGTGGCATACTCCAGATGGCAACTCAGGACGAGGGGATTAGCTGCGTGGAGCACACTCCTACAGAAAACCAAGACGCTGCCAGGCTTATTTGTCGGTGATTGTGTGCAGAGCTCTGGAACACACACGCTTTGTTCTCCTCGTTTCCTACCTTTGAAATGTCTCTTCCCAGCAGAAGACAACCGCCATGCCTTGTTTGGTTTTCAGGGCTCCTGTTGGAGGGGACAGGGAGCTGCACAGCCTCACATACATAGATCTCTTCCTCTTCATTTAGTTTTCTTCTTCCTAGGGTAAAATAAGAGCCAATTGAGCTGGAAGCACAGAGCTGCTTCTTATTTGCAAATCTCCTCCCTCTACCCCAAAATACGGCAATTTAAGAGATTTTAAAAAAAAAACATTAAAACCTTTCATCTGTCCTCTTCAAATATTAGTGATGCCGAGCATCTAAATACAAAAGAAACATAATGAGGTTCCATAAGATTCAGAGTGTGAAACACACCCAGGAGAAAGCCAGCGCGCGCTAATGGGCATTCCCCGGAGTTTCTGACTCATGGATGTGTTCGGTACTATTTCTGCAGGGCAAACAGCAAGGGGAGGAAGGCAGCCACTAGCAGAGGTGTCTGCAAGCTGACTGCAGAAGTCAGCAGTGCCAGAAGACCGGAGAGCAGCTAATGAAGCATCTCATTTCAGAAACGACAAGGGGAGACTCCAGGGAAGTGCAGTAGTGACCTACATAGAGCAGAAGGATACAACAGAAAGGCCTGGAGAGGTGAGGACGGGCAGGAGGAGGCAGAGGAACTATCAGGGCAAAGCAAAGAGACTCTCTCTGTATAAAATAGGATGTATTGAAAAAAAGGAAAGCATCTTTTCAACTGTGAGATAAACAGGCAAGATGCACTCTGAGCTGTGCTAATAGCTGATGCTTTGGTTCTTTCATGTAAAAAAAAAAAATTAATAAAATTGGATCTATGTTGGGAATTCAGGTCAACCACAATGAAAAAACACAGGCATTTTGTGCAAACCAAAATGTGGGAAAAATTATTTATCAATGCAAAGAAACACAAGAATGACCCAGAATGGGCTTTTTGAGCCTTCAAAACAGTGAGGAAAATTTCTAAATAAAGTATGGCTTCAAATGAAAAGAATATTTGAAAGCATCTCAGCAAAAGGCTTTTATGTTTTAAAAGGCTTTTCCAGGGTTCCTTCCCACTGAAGAAATCAGTAAAATTGAGATTCATTTGCAGAATGTGCTGCTTTACCTTACCCTACATATTCCAAGGGAAAGAAAAAAGAAAAAAATTAATTCGGCTACAGCCAGCAGCTGTTTCTAGAGTTGATATTGCCTATTGCAGCTCCAGAGCAAAACAAAAGTATCTTGTCTTCATTGAGTTAATTATTGGGGGGGGCAGAATCACCTATTTCTCAGCAAAGCCCACATCTGAAGATGTGATATTGTTTCCTGAGGAACACAGAAAAGCAGAGCCCCCTGTCAGTATGACCACTGGCCCAGCTTTCAGAGGTGGTTGAAGCTGATAAAAGGGAGCAAGGAAGTTAAGGTGGGAGCAAGCCCTTCTCTTCCACTATGAAATGGCAAGTCCTAAAAAAGGGGAAGCCACAGATGGTAAAGTCTTAAATTACGATGGCGAGCTTTGCTGGAGAGTGTCTCTGGTCCCCTTAGATGGAGCCCGTCTACAGCTGATTCACAGAAGGTCACGTCTGCCCGTCCTGCCCGACTCCCGAGCCTACTCATCTCGTCAGCGCGGCTGACGAGGGTGAAAGAGCCGGAGCTGGTTGAAAGCATTTGATACGGCTCTAGACAGGCAGGCTGATTTGAAAATTCGAAGTGCAGGAAAGACTGAGAGCTATTGCAACGGATTACAAATCAGCTTGGAAACACAGACGCGAGGCACGAGGAGGGAACGTGGCTGGAGCTGGGTGGGTGAGTATCCTGACGAGCTTTCCAAACCTCCCTGCCCCTGTCAGCGTCCGTTCCATTAATAATTTGCTCAGTCAATTGATACCATTTTGCAAACCCAAGTAACTCTGCACACTCAGCAATGAGGTATTCCTGCAGCTCCCAGGGTACGTACGCACACATACCTTTGAGGTGGGACCGTACACCAAATTTGATTTCGAATGTAAGGGTTGTGGCCACGGTAGGGCATGGCAGTTCCAGCGGGAACGCCCGCAGGAGCCCAGCACCAGCCCTGGCAAGCCCTGTGACTTGTTTCTCACTCTGGCAGCCTGCTGCCCATACTGCAAGCGTCCCCTGGGCTGCAGATTACCTCATCAGCTCACCGACAGCAGAGCTGGGTGACAGCAAGGCCAGCTGAGTGCTCAGTGGGATCTTCCACGCTCCTAAGCAAGAGGGCAGGATCCAGCCTCCCTAATCTGTGCTGCTGCTGGGTCACAGCCTGGTCGCTGTCTCACAGCCACAAGCCAAGGGCTTCTGAAGTCATCACCTTCTTGTGGCTGAGCTGGGTTTAGAAGCAGAGGCCCTGGGAGTAAGAGAAGCCTCTCCTGTGAAGGGCAGGCTGGCCCCTGCCAAGCTCGGGGTCTGGGAGCCAGATCTCTGGGAGGCAGCTGCTCCCTTCAGGCCTCCAGCTCCTGCTGAGCTCCGCAAACCTGCCCTTGTATAAGCACCAGGGAAAAATGCATAGGAGCGCGCTCATGATAGCAAAGTTACAGCTGCAGCTCCTAAAAACGACCATGGGCCATGATCCTACCAGCCTCGTTCATCCTTGTTTTAATTGTGTTCCCCCTTCTTGCTGCTGTGGACCCTGTGCCTTCCTGCTTGCTTCTCTCCTGGCAAAGGGACACAGAATTGGTCTTGGGCAGGAGCCCCAGAAAAGCTCCATCTGCCCTTTGCCTACCTGTTCTCCCCTTTCTTGCCCATCTCCCCTTTTGTCCTACCTTTCCCTTTGCCAGGCAGGTCTCTCCTTTCTGAAAACCATATTTATTTGGCATGAATGGAGCTGGGGAAAGCAGGGGACTGGGAGAGGTGCTCCATCAGAGGTCCTAACTGTTACAAAAAGCAATAAAGGGAGATGTGATTTTTAACAATCTGAAGATTGGAAAAATCTCTATTGCTGGGTAGGCCACCAGTAATTTGGAATCCAGGAAAATCTTTTCACTGGTTAGAAATCCCTGTACGATTGTACGATTTGTACAATTTGTATGATGACAAAACACATCAGTGTAGAGAGAAGTCACACTGAAACGTGAGCTGTGTGGTTCAGCTGTGGCACTGCGCAGAAATCACAGCAAGACCTTTGTTGCAGTAGCAAAGTGCAAATCATGGGCATGTTTCACTGGAGACTTCGTGCTGTTGTTGCCGTGAATTTCTGTCCAAGCTATCAGGACTGTAACATCTATAGACGCGTTTAATGCCGTGGGTGATAAGCTGAATAGGTAACTACAGATAGGGTCTGACTGTAGGTCTGTCTACCATCTACCGCTTACAGTCTGCAGCAGTTGTCAGGAGAGGATGCTCAGGAAAGAGCAAAGTGAGGTGTGGACAGAGCAATCCCTCTGCGGCAAACAGCCTCCCAGTGCCAGTGATGAGCAGTTTGGGAACTTTCTGAGCTTGAGGCTGCTGCCAGGCTTTGATATCTGATAGGCTCTGACAGACCTACCCTTCCTGAAGTTGTCTAATCACTTTCTGAACTTTTGCCCTCCACAACAGCTCATAGCAATGAGTCTCGTGGTTT
>KZ506791.1:49506-66098 GCA_002844005.1 Limosa lapponica baueri | reverse complement strand
AAAAACATAACCCTGCAGATGGGTTTATTTGAGGGGAAAAAATGAACTGAATTTGTCACCTACAGTTTCCTATGAAAGTGATTTCATCCTGCTCAAGCTTCTATATGAGACAAGGTATAGGAAAACCAGAAAGCCTCTAATACTCAGGCTGCAAGCCCTTTGAAAGGCAGCTGAATTTACTTTGAATACTTCGACAGCATCCTAAACCTTACAGAGGGCCTCTGGGCAGAGGCAAGGTTAGTTTATAACAACAATAAATAAAATTATGCTTACCCCATCGAGCACCTCAAACGAAATTAATTTTTAGTTGTATAGAATAACTGTGAATAAAAACCACATTAAGCAGCACAGACCACACTCGAGACTAGTACAAGCAATGCCAGTTACCCAGACATTTAGGAGCTGGAAAGAGAGCCTTAAATGTGCATATTTTGCCCCCAGCCTTCCTCTTATCCCCTGTTACAGAAATCCACGCGATTGCAGATGCGGGCGGGCTGAGGGAGGACCCAAGCCTCCACCTGCGGTTACCTACCCCCATCATTTTATGCCAGTAAACTCTGCAATGCAGCAGCGAGTACTCTGCACTCGGGTAAGTGTTTGCTTGTCTCTCGGTGTCTGTGCCAGTGAACGTGTACAGGCAGCAGGGAGCTTTAATAAAGCAAACTCCGCAGTAGACTGCAGAGCAGGCTGATTAACAGTTTCGGTGGTACCGGGGAGCCTGGCGAAGAGCTCTGCCTCCCCTCCTCCACCCAGCCTTAAACCTGACAGATCAAAGCTTTGACCAGCATCAGGTGGTTAAAACACAGTTCATTAACTCATGGTGCTTTCTGTCTGCTCGCCACAGAAAGGCTGCAGGAGCTGCTGACGATGATCACATACTAAATGTGTTTACTGGAGTTCAAAACAGCTTGTCTCCCTCATGCCAAGACCGCCCTTTAAAATGATATTAATTAAGCAAGCAGCTTTAATACAACAGGCAAATGGCATGTAATCAGTGATTATAGCAGCAGGCAAGGACATGATTTCCCAGAGATTCAGTGAGAAGGGGACAAAAGCAAGACCTTGTCTTCCCCGGACGGCTTTTCCCGGGGCTCTGACCTGCCCCGCTCCCCTTCCCGGTTCTCCCAGGTCCCAGGGGTGCCCTCCAACCTTGCACCAAGGTCTCCAGAGGGACATCTGAGTCAGAGGGGGAGAAAAACAGTTTCCCTTCCCCTTCTGTACCAAACCAGAAGGAGACATGTTTCCCCAGCCGGGTGTTCAGACCGAGGGAAGGCAAGGTGACACTGTGACAGAAGGGTGTGAAGTCACCATCACCCCCTTTGCCCTCACGGGGCGAAGCTGGGGGGCAGCCAGCCGGGCTCAGCTCCTCGGGGTGGGAGCAAGTGCCACCGGGGAGGGGATGCTGGCAGGCAGGGCAGCGGGGGACAGCCTCCAGGACCAGCGTGAGCAAAGTGAGTGATCGCAAAGCAGATTCACCCAGCTGCAAGTTGTTTACCAGAACGAGATGGAAACCAAATTAATAAATTGTCCCAACTCCTGTCCCCACACTCCCACTCAGTGTATTTGCTTTTTTTCCCTTCTGTCTTTGCTCCTGCCCTCCCACATGAAAAAAGCAAAGTTATTTGTTTATCTTCCTCGTAGTCCTTTATAATGCCATATAAAACCATTACCCAGGCTACTGGTCCAAAACCCCGTTTTACAACTGTAGAAAACACAGCTCGGAGAGGCAGAGTGACTCAGTGGGGATTTTATAGCCAGCCCGCATCAGAACCAGCTTCCAGGATGCGTTTTCTTTGCCTCCTAAAATGAACCTTCTTCCACCAGCACCAGAACTTTCCGCCGGAGCGGGAGCTACCCATTGCACTATCTTTAGCCCCTTGGCCATGTATTTATTCTTTGTTCTTCAGAGTCCTGGATGTTGCGGGATGTAAAGCTGAGTGTATACTATTGTTCACTTCAGCTTTGTGCTGGTGAAAGAACAAGCACAAAAGAGGGAGAGGAGAAGAGAAAAGGGGGCACCGTCTTGTATAAAAGGCTCTGAAATCCCATATGGAAAAACTCTATAGAAGTGAATAAATGTGATTCTAAAAGCCTATTGAATTTAAGAGAGAATGATCTCCTTCCCACATGGTTTTCAAACACCATATAGACTGGTGCAGTGTTCAAGCACCTAGAGAAAAGAGATCAGTCTCTTTTCAATGCTATGGATTTATCTATATAAAACTATTGCTTTAATTCCCACTAAGTACCTTATGGAAAAGGCCTAGGGAAAACAACGAAAAGATAACTAGGAAAACAATTTTGGTTGATTTGTTTTGGATTTTGAAATGGTTGCAGAATGGCAAGCATTACTATTGCTTTCTTCTCCTTATTCTCAGTGGTATTATGTTTGTTTATTTTGTTTACAGGCTTTTCTGTGGCAATTGCCACTACAGTGTTGGGCAGGGAGTTTTTAAAATAGTGTGAATGCTTGCCTAGATGTTTTTTGAGATGAGTGGCTTGCCTGAATATTTATCTTCACTACACATGGAGGAGGCTGTGCTCAAAGGAAGGCAAAGTGAGTCTTCACGATCATTTATCTTGCTGGATGAAAAAGCAGGAGCAAGTGAAACAGTGGTATGTATTGTATCATCTAAAGCCTCTTAGGGGAGGGAGAGGGCTGCAGAAGGCAGCAGCGCAAACAGAAGGCCTTTTCCACGTCGCCAGAGAAGGTCACAGCTGTGCCAGATGTGCGGTGAGATGAGTGCAATGAAATTCAACACAGCATTCAGGTAGACTAATTTCTCCACGCAGAATTCAGCGAAACTGTTCCCAAATCCTCCTGCACATATGTGCGTGTGCGTAGGTATGTTACATAAAGGCAGTGTTTACCCTGGAAGCCCAGAGGACACATTAAATGAGCGTGTGCACTGCTGATGATGGACACCACAGTGCCCAAAGGCAGCTTTTCTGGGATAAATTTATGTCAGCTTTTATATGCTACAGCATCTGGGCCCAAAACTGGAGCTACCAATCTAATAAGACAGCTTGGTTATGAGCAGTCACTCCAATGTCTTGACCCTGATTGTCTCCCTTTTTTCTGATGATGAAAAGCTTGGCCCGCTCACTTACAGACCCTTCGTTTCAGCTATCCCCAAGTGGCACGATTTCGCTGGCAGGGGAGAAGATGGTGCTGAGAGTCCTGGGTACCCAGTCCTCAGCCACAAAAAACTCCCTCCTGGTGTTGGGTAAATTGTCTGTCAGTCGAGACACGTGCAGTTTTCCCTGTCCTGGTGAGCAGTCCCTTTGCTGCTGGCACGTGTGTGACGGGACACGCAGTCCCATCCCTCCAGGGAAACCCTCATGTCACGGTGACAGACAGATATCCCAGAGCTGCCGAGCTCTTTCCTGGCAGGACAGCTGGGTTGGGAAAGGCCACACAAGAAAAAAGGAGAGGTTTTCCTGCCTCCTGCCTCTCCCCTTGCCTACTCGGGCCAGGCTGGGAGCAGTCAGCCTTTCATCTCCCCAGGCCTTTGCTTACCCAGCCATAAAAGGTGGGTAGTGATCGCTCTTACCTCCCGGCGGGGTTTGAGAGCTTTGTTTGGTAATGCTTATAAAATGCCGTGACAGAAAGGCAGTGTAGAAAGGCCAGCTTTGATTAATTACTATTGGTCCTCTAAATGTGTAGAGGGAAAGGGCTGTTGTGGGGAGCGCAGTGACACCGTGGTAGGTTACAAGATGGTCCGGCAGCACTTTGCTCCCCTGTGCACCCCGAAGGCTGCTCCCATACACCCTGTCATTACACAGCAGCCTGGACTCACCAGGAAACCACACAGTAAAGTAACGTGCTGAATCATTTGCAGCTTCTCACCTTTTGGATGGCATTTTTCCACATGCTTGTGTGTTGTTTCCATCTTATTCTGGCCGGCAGAGATGCAGGCTGGTGGACAGGACTGAGTCCAGCCCCAAGCTGTGGGGCCAGGTTGGCATCACAGGCATGTGTGGCCCCTTAGAGCAATGGGTCCTGTCACGGGTCACCTCAACAGACACAGCCATGGTGGGGAGCAGTGATGGTAATCACACCCTAACACAAGAGTTAGAGCATCTTTTGCCTTATATTTGGGGCTCTTTCCACAGATTTCTCTGTGTATCAGGTCAGCTCCCAGACGCAGCTCCTGCCTTCAGGCTGCCCCAGCTCCCCCAGTGGCTTTCAGCTCCCTTACAGGTGATACTGGTGAGCACACCACCCGGAGCCCTTCCCATCCCCAAGCCCGTTTCAGTGCTGCCATGGAGGCTGCCCAGACCCGCAGTGAATTCAATTAGGTGAGATTAGGACTCCTTTTCCAGCATCATCATCATCCACACTGTGAGTGCCCAATGTGCCTGGACTTCAATGAGTCAGTGCTGGTTTTTAATAAATGATGAATTTTCAAGGTTATTAATTAACCCTGCTAATTTCGCTGTTCCGTTTCTTAAGGAGAAAATCCAAGTGAAAGTTTCTGGACTCTTTCCTGCACCAGCTTTCCTGTCTGCAGCAACAAGCAGCTGTGCCGTCCTTGTGGGGTGCATTCACGGGTTTGTGCTCTGGCTCTAACCCAGGCGTGCCCCCTGGTATCCATCGCTTTGGTACTCGCCTCTTTTCTTACCTTGACTGGTTTTATGAAAGGCATTGATGGAGCACTCGCCAGCTCCTTTCATGCACTCCGACAGAGCCACTTGTGTCACAGTGTGAGCTTCTCTTCCCACCTCTTTGCCCCTCTGATGTGTTGCTCTCTGCTTGCAAAGGCAGGGGTTGTATTCTAAGCGTGCATATTATTGTCTCACTCTTGGCAAACTCCGAGGGATGTCTGTGTATCTCATCATACAACCTGACACAATATCCTTCCCAGATGGTCCAGATACTGTTCTGTTTCATTAACATGTTTCTCACTACTGCCAGAGCCCAATAGAGTTGTAGGAAATGTGGCTACGGAGTCCAAAAGGCAGTAATGAGATTTTTTTTTATGTGCTTCTTTATGGTATCGAAGAGCTTTATGTATCATCTCCCCGTGCATCGCTCCCGCTCAGGCTGCTGCTGGTGAACATGTTCTGTCTGACTCCTGCATCAGCCACGCTGCGTCTTGATTTCCACTTAAATCAGTCTCCTACCATTTTAACCCTGGCAGCCTTTGAAATCAGGAGGCCACTGGAACAATAGGCAGAATTTATACTGCAGTTTTCATCTTCACAGCAATTTTCAAACAAGAATGAATCAATCTTTAATGCTCCCTTATGCGGGACATAACAAAAGACTGCAAGGCTGATTTTTACAGACTGGGCTCAGAAAACCCAAGGGAGTTGCTGAAAGCCACAAGAAAAAAATACGGCCCAAACTGCAAAAAGAACAGATGAGTCTTCGGTGCCCCGTACTACTGATTTTTTATATCCACGTCATGTTCCCAGACAATACCTTTTAACTATCAGGCAGTTTATTTTCTGTCGGTGTCCTACATTGCATCGCTAACAGCAGAACCAGGACATTCACCGCCACCTCACTGTGTCAATGATATTCATTAATGTAACATATTCTTTCAGTGGAGAGGGAAATTAATTACTGGAACTTACAGTGCATGTGGTGACCCAGCGCCTGGCAATGCTGAATGCCTTGGTGGAGTGCAGGATGTACTCAAGGCTGTACACAGGGAAAGGTCTTTGTGTGGAAAATGATCCCTCAGGCATCGGATACACACTCCCTCCCCCATCATTAAAAAATGCTACCAAGTGGTTTCCCCATGTCTCTCTCCTTCTGTTAATATCGCTGAAAAATTTGCAGTTTCATCGCTGAACCAAGACATATCCTGGTTTTAGTCTAATATGAGCAGGTAGCTTTCTCATTTTGCAGACCAGGCTTCATCTGCACCTTGGAAATTACTCTGGAGTTTGGATTATCCTTTCCAAACCCTGTCCACAGAATTCTTCTTTCTGGGACAATCATCCACTTTGCTCTTTAGGAATAAAGATGGGTTGGGAATAAGTGATTTATATTGTGTATTACTGAGCTGAATCTGCTGTGCTGTGATAGTGGCCCTGAAAACTTGGTTAAGCTAGTAATGTGGTAATATGAAAAATCAAACTGATAAAAAAAGGTTTAACAAATGTGAAGGACCGCTGGAAGTTCTGGAAGGTAACTATGGTTTAAAGTCTAGGAAAACATGAACGGAGGCTACTACTATGATCCCAGCTCTGACACCAATAAGGTCCTTGGATAAAACAGTTGTTATGCTTTGCTGTAATAAGCTTTTGAAAAATTAGTTAATTTTTCTGTAGCTCAAAGGTGGGTTATGAGATGAAATTATTAACCATATAAAGTGTTCTTACCATGTAAAATGAAGAGAGGGTGATTTAAAAAAAAGTTAGCTTTTAGGTCATTGAGAATCCCTACAAAACCCTAAAACGTCCCTCTAAATGAACCAGAGCAGGTTTGTGACACAGCTTCTGCCTTCAGGCAAAAAGGACCCCTACAGAAGAATGCAGTGGCCTCTCCCTGGCCCCCTAAGTATTTCCTGGATATTCCCAAAAGATAGGGGTCAGGAAGAGCCGAAAACATCCAGAAACTGCAGGGGCATCTTCTGTTCTGGCACAGGTGGAAATAGTCTGTGAAGGGCTCTGTCAACACAGTTTTTCCTCAACAGATGTGACCCCATATTTTCATTTGGGCAAAGGGAATCACTCTAGAAGAAGAGAGGGAATTTAACAAATGCTCCAGGACAAAGCCACATAATTTGCTATAAGCTAATGAATCACACACAGTCATGCTTCCCTTTCATTCTTTTTATTAGTGCCCACACCCATGGTACACCTCACTTCAGTTTATTAAAGATCAGAGACCCTGTTTTAACTTCAAAGTCAGGGATATTAAAAAGACCCAAAGCTGTCAGAAAATCCTAAAAGAATGGTACTGCTTTTCTCCATTTAAATTTTCACTTGCTTTTATTATTTTTCCTATTTCCCACCAAAGCCGTAGGAGGCAGTGATGCCTTTGGACTATTGCCCTATATCTTTTCATTCTGCCTTTTTCTTTCCTTTCTGGCCCATTCTGGAACAGGAAAACAATGTGGGTGGCAGAAGGGCAGCTTCCACCACTTCATTAAAACAGTATTTATTTTTTTTAATTGAAATGTCTTGCGGAGGCTCTCAGTATACCTATTAATATATAACTTCACACCATTCTTAACAGCATTTAGCTATCATTATTTTAGATTCAAACCCATGCACTTTTGATTTAATACGGTAAAGACATCTAAGTCCAAATATATATATTGTTGTTAGCCAGTCGGTAGCTGAGTAATATATATCTACATCAATGATGTTTTAATGATGCATTGTTCTAATATATCACCAAAAAGATAGTGCTCGCATGATAGATTAGTGCCGTACATCACTGTAGTGAGGCTTTTTTTATGATGTATTGCCCAAACAATGACATTGGAAAGGAAGAAGAGACGCATAAGAAGTGGTAGGGTTTAATTTACTACATTTTTAAAAACACTTCTAATATTCTTAACACAATAATAGCTGACCTAGTCTGAAGTAGAAGAGACACGATATTAAAAGAGAAGACTGAAGCAGATATCTCAAGTGCAATGCAGTGTGTCAGGAGGCATCACACAATCTCTTAAGATATATCCTGTATCTATTTACACCAGCAGACAGAAAAGCAAGTAAATGGAATGAAGGGGGAACCTAATTTAATGTTTTCAAAATGGACACATGTCTGATTAAAGAGGTGGGGCCCCTTTGGCTCCAGACAGGATGCCTTTGTGGTACAAACTCCAGCTGATTCGAGTTGGGCTGATCTGTGAAACACTCCCTCGTTGGAACTGGGGGTGGAAGGAGGTATCATTTTTGATGAGGTATTTCTTTGCCTTTTCATCTCTTTTTTTTTTTTTTTGTCAGTCAAGTAATGCTGATCCACCAGAAAAGAACAAAGTCCAACAGGAATATGGCTGTGTCTATGAGGCATAATGTCAGGCTATATATTGGCTAATTAAGAAAGACTGATACCTGAGGGTAAGGCTCTTGCCAAAATCAAACTGGTTTGACCCAGCTCTACTGCTGTTTGGCTTGGCGTGACCAGCTGTGCCCCAATACGTGTACTGGGTTTGTAGGGAGAAAGAGGTATGGAGCTTCCAGCAATTCACCCTCTTATCTCACAAACAGCTGGGATGCAAGGCTCATGGTTTTGCAGCCATGGACCATTGGTTTAACCTTAGAACTGCCCCCTCTATGTGCTCTTGCAGACATTTTAAGGGGTGTAGTGTATAGAGCTTGTTGGTGGGACCAGCACCCACCACCCAGGAGGAGAGGGATTTCAGTGCGAGCTGGTGGCTTCTGTAAGGACAGTGTTTCAAGAGGACTTCCGAAGGCTCTGATAACTAGTCATTTAGAGCAAGAGTGCATATTGGGGCAGCAAGAAAAGAAAGGGGGGAAAAAGGGGGCAAGAGTGGAGTGAGCTGAGAGCATCCATCTGGGAAGCAGTGGAGTGAGCCATCCCTAACCATATGCCAGGTAGGACTTCTGAAAACTGCCATGATGAAAGCTTTTCTTTCATCCCATGGCTGCACATGCCCTAGTGCTCCAACTGAAGATGCGGCAAGACAAGAAATGACATAAGCCACCTAAAAACTAAAGCTGGTGTGCAAAAAGCATTTTTTTGGTCAAGAAAAATACTGCTGCAGATGAAATATGAAGTCCATTGAGTTGTCTCATCACACTTTTCCTATATGTGTCCTTCCACTGACATCAGCTGGAACAGTGAGTGAATAATAAGGAAAAAAATAGAATTATTGGTATTAAAGAGCAAAATCCCTGTTCACTGTTAATATCCAGTTACGTAGTTAACATGTATCTAATGTAGAAAAAAAGCACTAAGTAGATATTGTACTCCAGGCAGAAAGTATTAGACTTTAATTAAATGAAGTAAACATCTCATTAAATGTCTATTTTTACAGACACTAATGAACATTATTGCTGAAGGGGCAAAGGAAATAAGACAATGAAGAAGGTAAAACGTATTCCTTAACAAATTTGAGTAGTAAATATTTCCTGTGATCTAACAAGGTATAATAAAAAATCCTACTTTATTAAAATACCTTTAAGGATGTAAGAAAACTGATCTCTGATCAACTCAGCTAGAAATTAGACCACACATTTCCGCTTGGCTTTTTAAAAACTCCTACTCTGATTATAATGCACCATTGGAGAAGATAGCATTATTTATTTTAGGATATTTCACACTAGGAGAGCAGAAGCTCTCAACCGCAAGGCAACCTTGAAAAAGGTATAGAGAAATTTAAACGATAAAGACCTCAGTTTTAGAAGTTTTCTTTAGCTTCTGCTTACTCTTTTCAGGAGGTACCTTTTATCCTACCTCTTCCCGCTGGTTGCATGGTGAGATTTGTACTCATCATGTTCCCCTTTACCTGCAAAATTCAGGGCACGCAGCATTTTTGCCCAAAGCCTGCCTGGTGCTGGGCCTTGAGATGGTGCTGTGTTTCCCCCATCCATCTTGGGATGGGGCTTATCCCTCCTCATATCTGGTGCCTCCAACACAACTTCGAGAAGGGCTGTGCTCAACACCTATTTCCTCCTTTCCCGGTTTCCCTTTCCCACCCTCCGTGCTCACTTCATGACATGCCACCAGACCAGGAAGCTCCCTGAAGCTGCAAAGTGTAGGTTTGGACCAAGATGGGGCTCTTTCACAGCTGCTGGGACCTTCTCTTCTGCCCTGTCAGCTTTCACCTTTACCTGGCTCCGCAGCTGTAGGGAACATGGCGCTTTTGCTCTCTGTATATTTTTCCCCCATAGAATCATAGAATGGTTCAGGTTGGAAGGGACCTTAAAGATCATCTAGATCCAACCCCCCTGCCCTGGGCAGGGACACCTCCCACCAGACCACGTTGCTCAAAGCCCCATCCAGCCTGGCCTTGAACACCTCCAGGGACGGGGCATCCAAAACTTCTCTGGGCAACCTCTTTGAGTGTCTCACCACCCTCACAATAAAGAATTTCTTCCTGATATCTAATTTAAATCTCCCCTCTTTCAGTTTAATACCATTACCCCTCGTCCTATCGCTCCACTCCCTGATGAAGAGTCCCTCCCCACCTCTCCTGTAGGCCCCCTTTAGGTATTGCAAGGCCGCTATGAGGTCTCTATCATACCCAGTACTGTTCACCATCCACAATTTTAGAGTTTCCAAGGTGTCGGTGAGCTGCCTGCAAGCCCAAAGAGCCCCAGGAGCTGTGTTTAACCCAGCACCCTGCTGCAGGCAGCCGGTTCTCCTCTCCCCGACGTGCTGCAGCACCACCAGCTTCGGCACTGGGTTTTGATCAGCCATAATTCTTCTGTGCAGGAGGAGGCACAGCTTTTGTACGCACATTACTCATTCATCAGTGCTCGCCTGTGTGGTTGCTGGTTATTTACGGGAGACCCTGTCTTTCTGTCGCGCCCAATGTTGTTTTTCTCTGAAGCGTCGGATACAAGGCGTTGCTGGAGGCAAGATGCCCGGTGTGGGTGATCAAAACCCGCTTCGCTTCTGCCCTGGAATCAAGATCAGTCATGGTTTACGGTCCTGCGAGCCAGATGGTTAGCAGGGCTGTTGAATTCATTTCTTGGTTCTTTCTGCGCATAAATCCAACAAAATGCTTTTACCTTCCTACAGCTGGCACACGGGCCTAACGATTTGATCTTTTTGCATTTTAAATATTTATTCAGTATTTAATTTAAACCCCCGAGACTAATCCTGGTGCTTTAACTTAGCCCTCAACTGGTTTCACTGAATCATCTCTATCACAATTCAGCGATCTTCAACAAATTGGCTTCGCATACTAGTAGGGCACAATCCTTTTTCTATTTGTATTTTGGGGGTATTTTGGAAAGAGCTACTGGTGATTTTTTTAAGTATTACAAGGCATTAAACTGTTGTTTCTGTCTTTTAAATTATAGATGGTCTCCATAGAGACACTGAAGTTCTACATTGCTCTCTTGAATTGCCTGAAGAAGTGGCACTTAGAATTACATTCGGAACAATGCTAATTAGCAAATGCTGAATTTTAAACAAGCTTCACAGCAAGGTTTTTGTCTGATAGGAGCAGCAACCAGCAATTGACTGACCAAACTGACAAAGCTGAATTACAGACAACATGCTATTTAATTATTCATTAGACATTTTACAGGGTTAACGACAATAGGCACCATTCCCTTCCTGAGGAATCACCGAGCCAAGCATAAGTGCCTTAGAAATCCAGCATAATAAACAGTCGGACAGAATCAGCAAAATGAAATCTGCTTCCCAAATTGCAGATTTATTGAGGAGGGGAGAGGCAGGAACAAACCTTTGCAGCCATTTGATGAGAATGCCCCAGCACATGTGCGGAATAGAAATAACTTGTCAGGAGCCCAGTCCTGCAGACAAAGCTACCGTAAGAGGGTTCTGGTGAAGGGAACCGTTGCTGAACTGGGAGGAGGACAAAACACACGTCCCCAGTCTAGAACTGGGCCTGGGCAGTGCTGGGAGAAGGGAGATGGAGCAGAGCTCCCCATGGGCCCCCGAATCTCCTGTTTTGCCCAGAACCATGGGTGTCTCTGACTTGTTGGGGGGGGATGTGTGTAGGGGTGCAGGCCCCCCAGCCCCCCCCATGGCTCCCCTGCACACCCACTCCTCCTCAAGGGCTGGCTGGGAGGTAAAACCGGGTGGATACGGGGACCACAGCAGAGCTCAGAAACTGCCAGTAGCAAAAGCCAGATGCTGGTGCTAGAACTCCTTAACCTGGGCAGGGTGCATGTAAGGAGATAAAGAAAGCTTTGAAGAAGGCTTTTATATTAGCTAAGACCTTGTCACTTGCAGAATAAGCCATCGTCAGAGGAAACGATTGCAAGAAGAGGGGAAGATTTATGGATCCATGCAGAAGCCACAAAAATGTGGGGAAAGATCTTGGATAGATGCTCAGACGCATTTAGGAACTGGAGACTGGGAAATACATGTTTATTCCGCTATTTGGTTTTGATCTCTGAATTTCTTGCGCTAGCTAAAGCAAAGACCAAGCCTGCTCCTGCAAAGCCAGTGAATGAGGGCGATGCTGCTCGCCTGGGGAGGCCCAAAGGCAGGAGCTGCACCCAAGTCCCTGTGGGCAGCACTGCCAGGACTGCCTCAGGTGGGACTCGGGTGACTCCGGGTGTCTGCGGTCAGATGCATCACCGAGCAGGTGAATAATTTTGGGCCACACTTTGTGCCAAGATTTATACTTGGAAGAGGACAGGCAGCCTGCTGGCGTGCTGTGCCCTTTCGCTGGAAGGCAGGGGTGGCAGCGGCTGCTGGTGTTGCAGGCAGGACACTCCGTCAGCACGGTTAGAGGTGTACATTGGTGTAACTGATGTTGGGGGAGAGCATTGATCCTTAGAGGGAAAAGTATTTTTAAAGAGCACCAAAGTGATGGTTCGGTTTCGGTAGTAACGTAGCAAAATCTCTTACCTATATATCCTATATCAGTCTTTGTTGTGAAATACACGTGTGAAACGGGACGCCTTCAAAACGGTACATGCTCCCTTGGCTGGGATCACGCATTATATATCAGGTATTTGCATAAGGTGATTATGTTTTTCGAGATGAGACAAATGAGTGAGTAGGATGCAATCTCCTGTCTAATCAAACGGAATCAAATGTGACTGGTAATGCCGTTCACAGCTGTGGTGATACTTCACCATCCTTATTATAGTATAGCTACCTACATACAGGCTAAAACTCAGCTTAGCATAATAAAATCTATTTATCTAAAGTGGCTCACAATCTGCAGTCAGTTATTTTCCTACTACCACTTTTTGATATCAGCAGTCACTGTACTTGCCACAGGCATTTGAATGATCTGTCGTAGGAGAGACTTGCCCTGCAAACAGTCTCTGTACACGGCGGTTCTGGTAAATAATACCTGTACTGAACCTTATGACAAGAATGATCTCATCCTGTGTATTGTTTTCTATGCAGCATCCACCATCATTGTGACTATATCTCCCAAAACACAGAGAGAGGCTCAGGTAAGGATGCAATTATTTCCCTTTCCCTTTCAGCCTGCATATTTTATTCCTGCTAGTTTTGTCAGCAGCATGAAAAAGCCGGGTGCTGGAGCCTGCAGACTTCTTGTTCTCTCCTGGCACTGAATCCCACACACATCTCAGGGAGCAATTGGTCTCCTTTCATGTGTCCACCGAACGCGGCACTGTAGGAGTATACATAAGGGAAAGCCTGAAATAGGACCTTTTAATTTGACAAATGGGAAATACAAAGATGCTGGGTTGCCGCTGTTGCTGGATAAGACAGCTATTCTCAGCAACATCCAGGCAGATGAGCTGAGCTCAGCACAATTATGTAG
Source organism: Limosa lapponica baueri (assembly GCA_002844005.1). Taxonomy (NCBI): domain Eukaryota; kingdom Metazoa; phylum Chordata; class Aves; order Charadriiformes; family Scolopacidae; genus Limosa; species Limosa lapponica. The sequence continues at coordinate 52,716 of KZ506791.1, read as the reverse complement.
GTTTGAGTGAGGGTGCAGTTTCTCCTCGTCACCAAAGGGTTCAAAATGATCATGCAAAGAGATTAAAAAAGAGAATCTGGTGTTTACCCACACCTTTTTCTCCCCATTTTTTTGGTGCCAGCTATATAAATACCCACTTCTCCATTATGTGATTGCTTCCTAATCTGGGGTAAGATCCTGCCTTGGGGATGGCATCCAGAAGTGGATTTGCCCTGCTTGCATGGAAAGATAGTCAGGCACTTTGTAATCGTCCCAAGTCCCTAGACTCCCAATGCTATTTCATGGTTGTGGAGCAAAAGAAGGTGGCCACGTGAAGGAAGGCATTGGCATGCTGGTTTGGGAGCACTGGATGAGCCTTTGCCGTGCTCACTTCAAAGTGGCCTTTTTTGGGGCTGTGCAACCCGAGGGCAGGAGTCAGCAAAGCAGCCCTGGTCCACACCAAGCTGGGGATGGGCAGGGAGCTTGGAGGAAAGGGTCCCAGGAGGCCGAGAGACCAAAGACAGGGGGGGTGTGCCACAACCGGGGTCAAGGGCCCTCGTGAGCTCTGAGGATTTTAAGGATGTAAAACCCCACTGAGTCTCAGCTTCCTCCTCCAGCATTTCCCAGGGCTCTGGGGTTGGACCACTTGGCTGAATGAAATGAACAGAAGTGAGAATGAATCGTTTGTTGAATAGTTTTATTCACTTTAATGTGTTTCCCCGTTACCTAGGAACAAATTAGCAATTACCTCAGATCTGATATCCAAAGAATGCACTTCTGGAACTGACCTGACCGCATGGGTTCTGGCTGCACCTCAGTCTGCAAGTAGGTTTGAGCAGTTTGGTCTGTGTCCAAAAATAATTTGAGTCCAAACAGGTCTTGTCATTTTATAAGAGTGGCTCTAATTGCTGAACTAAACAGAAATAAGGAAAGTAAAATGAAAGTGAGCAAAGGAATTTCCAGCCGCAATCTAGCCCATTTGACATTTCTGTATTTATTATTGTAGTGATCCATCACTTGGACCCATCATTTCAGTCTGCTTTGGTCCAAGAACTGTGAAGCAACAGTACTTTCTACCAAAAGCTGTATTACAATACATTAACAAGAGCCCTCACTCTCTCAGAACTGCAGATGTCTCCTTAGACTAATGTTCAGCTTCTGTATTTTTTGGCTTTTGGTTGATTTAGCCATGGAGCCATAATATCACAATGCTGCAGGCTTTTATGTTTCATTTCCTAGCTTTCTAAATTAAACAAAAAAAATAATAAAAAGGTAATTTAATGCACTCCACAATTACTATTTAAGCATTACATCATCAGAAAGGCTGTCACTAACTAGTAAGTGGTCCCAATGACAAGGCAGCATTACCTAGCAACTGCCGAGAAGTCATTAACCCTTTTGTGAGTACCATATCCACCACTGAAACTGGAAATATGTTGCAGGGAACAAATGCATATGCCCAAGTGCCTGAAAAAAACCCAGCTTCTTCCATCTTGTGATTATGGTGTGAACATTCTGCTCTGCAATTCTGAAAAGATGCCCAATTCAGTTCTGTGAAAGAACATATGAAGACCAAACGGCTGTGAAGGCAGCTTCTGAGAAAGAAGGGAAGCGTGATGAATCACACTAGTGCTATGTGTGCAGACACAGAGGGAGATAGGGTTTTTTCTGTAGCCTGAAGAAGGACAATGGGTTAAAATATTATCAAGAGTCTCGGGAGGTTTACAGTTATTATTTGTGCAGCTCATGGCTCTTTGAGGCCCTCCAGAACACCATCTGATGTTTTAGGGAGCATGTTATGTTCATCCTGTATTTTGCATAGCAGAAAGAGGTAGAGTTAGCTACAAGCTTTAAATTTAAGTGTGATTTATGTGAAGAAAACAAAATTAACTCCAAACTCTGCCATGATTTACATGCGAACAGGCAGATCCTGAGGGATGAAGCACCTGTGGGGCACCTCCCAGGCCTGTGCCCTCTCCTGACCAACTCTACCAGCCCCTGAGTTCGTGCACCTTCCAGGAAACTTCTGGGATTGCTCTTGCTGCAACTCTGAACATCTACAATCCACCCTGAGAAGCAGAGCAAGGACCTTCTCTGCAGCTGCACCTCATAGAGCCACAGGCCAGGAAACGGGCAACAGTAGTGAGAGCTGCAGGCAGGAGGGATCTGGAGGAGACACCAAGAACCGGGTCTGTCTGCTCAGGACTAGAGTGGCTGCCATCAGGACAGCATCTCTGCGGACTGTTATCTTCTTAAAGACCTGTTTTTAGTTTCCAGAGCATGCCATCTTTTCCCTATTGTGGTCTTGCACACAATGTTCATGTCCAGGAGATTGCCAGACACAGACAGAGCTCAAACCCCGATGTCTTCTGTGTGAACAAAGAGTGGAGAAAAAAGGTGTGCATCCTCCTGTTTCCCTCCCTATGCTAGACAGATTTCCAAGCCCTCAGAAAGGCCTCCGTGGTGATGTCTATCTTCAAACGCTGCCTTTTATTTTGTTTGAACACAGGTGTGCAGTAACAAAGACATCAGTCCAATTTGTAGGTCTTTTCTTAATTCGCATGTCTTGCAGTAGCTGCGAAAGCAAGCAAACCAGGAGATTAAGGAAGTGTGAGGAGAGAAAGAATAACCCAGAAAAGAATAGCAAGAAGAGCACAGTATTTTCTTTTCAAGCCCAACAAAGATGGTCTGGACAAACATCACTCTAATTGGAGCAATTCTTCAGTATTTTATTCCAAATAAATAAACTGTCCAACTCTATTATGTGTGACATTGCGTATTTGTTCCAACAATGTTTAACTGGGTACTGGGACTGCACTGCTTTGTGTGTTTCCATTCCAGATGACTAAAACAAGCTCTGTAAAATCTCCCCAGAAAAATATGGTGTCCCACTAAATCTCTACTTCGATACGATTATAAAAAGACTGACTTTGATTACTCTCTTACTTTTTCATAAGCAGTAATAAAGTGGAGCAATAACTAGCCAGCATGAAAGAGCGAGCATTTTCAGCAAAAGTGCAGAGAAGCAGATAGGACCTAATTTGTGTTCTGCAAAGGCTCATGCCAGCCAGGGGCTGACACTCTGCCTCTCACTGGCTTCACCAGAAACCTCTCAGCATCTCGTAGGATTGCTGAGCATCTGATAATATCGACCCCATCAGCAGAGTTCCAAGTACTTCATGTCCACATCACCTGATAACATAAATTATAGGCAAGGGAATGCAGTATTTG
>KZ506790.1:115758-126425 GCA_002844005.1 Limosa lapponica baueri | reverse complement strand
CCTGTGAACACCTCAGAATTTTACTTTAAAGACGAACTTTATAGGCAGGACACAATAGGCTTTAAGAACGCAGTGCAGAGCAAAGTTTCAGCTAGTAGTAATCCTTGGCTAAACTACAATCCTGAAAGGTAAGTACATGCTTAAAAATGTTTGCTTAAATCCATTGCCTGAACAGTTCTAATTCTGAAACTTCCATAATTTTTTGTGTTTGTTTACATTAATTGCATTATGATCATTGTTCTATATATATAGGAGATTGAAGACAAAAATTTTGGAATAAATCATATATTTATTATATAAAGTATACTTAGTAGTTTTTGTATAATTGATTTCTGCAGAAGAAATTAGATTTCTAGAGGTAGATACAGTTAATAAATTACTGAACATACTGACATTTCTCAGTTTATTTCCAGTGAATATTCACATAGCAGTTAATCTGAAGATTCCTCATAAACTGGCAGCTGGTTTTAAAATGCAGAATACAAACATATTCATTGTGTTTTCAGTTATACCTTTCAGCGATGTGATTAAATCTTCTATTTTATTTTTTTTTTAATTTCTTCTTAGCTTGTAATGTAATCACATTCTATTTAATACTACAGCTTCGGACAGTATTCCGTTACAAATTTATCGGCCTATGACCATACAAACAAGAATAGCTTGAGGGGTAGGAAGAAAGATGTGTACGATCTGTATTTAATCCTACCTCTTTACCTCCTCTAGTCATTCAGCCTGACTCCCACTGCACATAGCAAAAAAGCAAGATCTGCTGCACGATTAATTGTGTAGGTTTACACCTAAAATAAGTCAAGGATTTAGCATGTATTAATAAACGCATAATATTACTCTTTTTTTTATGTCATTACTAAAAGAAGAAAACAAATGTATACTCTCAACTAAAGGCCTGAACACCTTCTATGAAAGCAACGCACCAGTAAGAATTCCTTGAAAGAAAACAGGATTATGGTAACATATGGACAAACAACTCTAGAGTATAACCAAAGGTCAACCTCAAATGTGAGAAGTATTTTATTTAAAGCAGAACAATCCTCAACACAGATTTAATTTGGTCAGATATAATAATCTTCCTTCTCCTTGCCTTTTTCATGGGCCTGAGTATTTGTATAGATAATAAACCTGTGTGTGAAAATGACAAGCAACATGAGGAAAAGCAACAAGATTCCATAGTGGTTTTTAGTTTTGTTCCACTAATTAGGCACATCAGGATACGGACTACAAAAGGACATGACATTGCTTCTATCAAGGACACAGTAGCATGTATTTCTTCACTTCCCTGAGAAATACTGCATATTTCTATGAGATAAGCCAATGCATAATGGCAAAATTTGAAAGCACTATACATTGGGATGTACCTTTTGGCAGAGCATTTATAGAGTACATATGATATACTTATGGGCAGATCTCTCCCTGGAGGTCAGGGATGCTGGGTGTATTCCAGGTTCTGAGAAGCCCTGAGGAGCTTTTACCAGCCATGGTAAAGGACAAGCTAAGGATGAAGAGATGGACACAGGGACAAATACACACACTGGCATCTGCTCTTAATGACCAGAATGACATCAGGGAACATGAACATCCCTTTTTGGTTGTTGCGTTGATGTTTTCAGCTATACACCATAAGACCACTGCGTGACAAGTGGAAAACTGTTTTTTCAAAATCTTGTTTGCACTTTACAGACCATATTTGCAGTATGTGTTTCAAAAACTTCATTATACATTACACAAAAGCAAATCTTATTTTAAAAAAAACCCATGTATTTTAACTATATTACTTTCTTTTCATCAGTAGATAAATATGATTAATTACTTAAAAGATTTTTTTCCTGTATACCTTCCATCCATTAAAAAGTATTCTCTAGTCATCTAGTTCTGAAGTATAAAGAATTGTAGTCATCTTATTACAATTATCAGAAGATCGGTCAATGAAAGAACACTACAAAGTAACATTCTTACTGAAGCCAAAGAATAGTAAGAGTCTATATATTAAAGGTTACATGTCTTTAGTACAATTAGGCAAAGCAAAACAAAACTGATGTATTACACTGTATATGTTTGTTCAGTTTTTCCATCATGATGATATTTCCTTTGATTCTACTTTTTCCTTTTGAAGTATCGCCTTAACATTTAGCTTGCAAACTAATGTGCATATTAGCATAAACCTGTGCTTAACATTTATTCTATAGGCCTCTAGACAAAAGCCTGAGTTAGAGTATAAGGTCAGAAAAATAGACTTTGTAAATGTTACAACAGTAAACCACAAGGTCCAGGAGAATATTACATAAATTGCATAAAAAATTTTAATTTACCTGAATCAAAGCTATTAATATAAACTTGTTTAAAAAAAGAGTTAATAAGCGATATCTAAACACATGAATTGTATACAGAGAGAGAAGGGTCTACAAAAAGTAATTAAATGGTTAAAAACTCCTGTGTTTACAGTCAGAGTTAAATTTTAGAACCAAAAAGTGGATTTTCTTTTATTCCAATGTAAATCCAGGTTATGTTAATAGTCTTGATATCCCTGATGTCACTACAGTTTTCCACAGGTTTAACACCGAGAACACCATTTCATTCTAAAAGTTACCTTTGACTACTCCAAGCAATTCCCTGTCCTAATAATACAGTCATCAGATGAATTCATGGGATTGTTATAGATGTTTGGGAAGAGCTGAGGGGAAGACTACAGAAAAGCTGTTTCTCAAATACAGCTGGGCAGAATGACAGCAGATGTATATTAACAGATGCAAACAGGTCTCTGACAAGCAGAGCACGTGGGATGTTTAAGAAAGGTTCTTATCTTGAAGTTCACTGACAAGCCATCCTACTGAAGACAGAAGTGGCAGAGAGGTAATTTTTAAAAACTTTTCCAGTTATCAGCTCAAACTTTTACTGCAATCCAAGACAAAACAAATATCACAAGTGCTTTTTCAAGCCTCTGTTCATGGAGGCAGGCTCACACTTCGGAATCTCCAGCTTTATTTGGAAAGTAGCTCAGAGGCATGTAGAATTTGATTCCTGGGACAAAAAGGTTAAACCTGGCTCGAGCAGCAGCACTGGTTTAAATTCAACAAAACAGAAGAAAAAGATCTATATATAGCCTAGCCCTATGTATGCCTTATTTCTGCAGATATACTGTCTGCATACAACAATTGAGAGCTGTTTGGTTGCTTCAGTGTTAAGCATTTATAGAATGCCTGGGGAAAGCTTTGGGGGGCTTGGGGGAAAGTGTTATAACCAGCCAAGAAAGCCACCTACAGACAAGAGAAATAACATAAGTGTAAATGAAAATAAATTTCAGGCTTGGATGCAATCAAATGGATTATTGTTCATGTATTCTGAATTATCATAGAGGACAAGAAAAAAAAAAAGGAATAGCCTTGAGAGATTCTTTCATATATCTTGAGATTCTTTCAATATATCTTGAGACAGGGTTAAAGCTAGAGAATTAGAGGAAGATTTTTATTTAGCGTACAGGGATAAAGCCACAAATGACATCGGGCACTGGACCGACGTTTAGATGACAGAGCACTCTCCTGGTTCTGGAAAGTTTTGTTGGTGCCTACACTGAACACCGCAGTGCCTTCCGAAAGCTGACGTGCTTACACGCTGATCCCAGTGAGTTGCTCTGTCATAACCAGCATGGTTCAGGCTCAACTGTGAATCAATTTCTTCTGGATAGGAGATGCTCAGTGCTGCCCGGTTTAAGCATTCGAACTCAGTAAACAAGGTCCCTACCTTTGCCAGGCAACTTGCAGAGCTTTAATTTCAGCTTCTGCTCCATTTTGCCCCAGAGATTCCACTGCGTATGCAGTTACCAAGGGAATTCAGGCACTTACAGAGCAGGGTATCAGCAGAGAGCCAAAAAGACCAGATCCATGGCTACTGCTGAAGACTAGGCCTTACTTTCCTTCAAACAGTGGACTTGAGCAACAGCTTCCCATCAGTTTTAACTCTGAAAGCTCCCCGATTAAGGAAGAAATTGTTCTCTGTTGCATTTGTTCTTCAGGATGCCAAAATGTTAAGATATAGTTAAAATATATGAGTGGAGAAACCTTTATATGTCATCAGAGCAAAGGTCTGCTTACCCTGTTACCTGACCTCCAACAAGCCATTCACAAGTGTTCGAGGAAAGAGCATAAGAAGTGTGACCCTCGTATATTGTCAGGAGAAAGATCCTTCCCTGCAATACCATACAAGCATCTGACAATCACTTTTTTAGGGAAGACGTTTTACAGCCACTAATGGACACCGGATTCTCCACATTTTTTTTCTTATTCTCTTGGCCTCCCTACCCCTAGAAGCTGTAAGTTTAAATTACTAACTTCTCTCAAAGGAGGAAGAGGGATATTATTTTATACTTTAGAGCTGCTGCTTGAATAATGGCATTGGGCACCTCTTAGAACTGGCATTGTCAGAAACAGTGAGAAATCACTCCCTATTCACCTTTTCAATACTCTCATGATTTCAAAAGTCTCCATCATATTTCACCTCTCATTTTTTTCCTCATTTGAAGAATCAGCTTCATCTTTCTTTTTAGACTCTCTCCTCTTCCACAACTCTGTTCTTTCCCGTTCTGGGCCTATTCTGGTTCTTTAATATAACTCCAAGCTGCCTTTCCTAAGCGCTGAGAACTAAATTAGAGCCCAACATTGCATATATGTCGACGCAGCTGTTTTATCTTGTCCTTAAGTGCATTACTTTGCATTTATGAATACTGTAGTTCTGCACGCCTTTCAGTCACGTCATATGAGCATTCTTCAGAAAGTCAAATATAAAGCTGACTGAACATCTGTGTACTTAACCATCATGTTATTATTTACCCCTTTTCTCCCGGATTATTTACCAGGGTTGCCAGCCCAGTTTTTGTTAGATTTCAACAGGAACTTTACCTTGTGTAGGATCAGAATGCAAAGTAGGATTCGCAGTTACCACCCTTTTATTCCCTTGATATCAAGGCTGATTTAGTGCAAGGTCACGCTACACAACCATTTGCTCAGCCATTTCATTTCTTAATTTCCCGAGGACTCTTAGGTAATACTATGCTAACCTTAGATATGTTACAGTTCATTTTCTTGTTTTAGTCTCTTTAGAACTCTTAGTATTGGTACTGCAGTTTGAGACTGTTCCGAGGGCTTCTCGCAGGAGAAGGCAAAACCCTGCTTTAGCACACTCCTGAACTCCTCTGGAGCAAACAGCATGGCAAAACACCAGCTTTGCCTCTTTGCTGCAGCCACATGTTCTCTCAAAGCTCCTTTTATCACCTCACTTCTCCCCAATCTGCAAGCCAGTCCTACTAGTTTACCACTATGCTTCACCATCTCATCATTTAATAGAGGCTTATGATCTACCACACATCAGCTGAAATCCAAATCCACCATGGTCTCTTCAACGACGTTAAAGAGCTTAAAAGGAAATCACATGTACCTGATTAGGAAAGGAAATTACTTCACTAAACTTGTATTCTCCTTCTTTCAAAATCAAGGACAGAATTCTTCATCATCTGGTTTCTCAAGGCAAACAAACCACACGAGTACGGTTGACTGAAACTGAGTTTCTGCAACTTCCAGTCATCTGCATATTGACTTCACAGAAGTATGTTCAACATCACTAGTGTGGCAGATCAAGCCATTACAGAATCATAGAATCGCTTGGGTTGGACAGGACCTTTAGAGGTCATTTAGTCAAACCCCACTGCATTGAGCAGAGACCTCTTCAACTAGATCAGGTTGCTCAGAGCCCTGTCCAACCTGACCTTGAATGTTTCCAGGGATGGGGCACCTACCACCTCCCTGGGCAGCCTGTTCCAGTGTTTCACCACCCTTCTTTGTCATTTGGATATATTCTATTCCCACAAGCAAAAAACGGAAGTTTCTAATCAGGAGACTAAAGGCTACATTTTAAAATTTTCACATGAACAATATGAAGCAACAGGAAATATTGTTAAGACAAAAATCTGTCTCGTTTTATTTTTCCTAAACTGAAAACAGGTTAGATGCATTTCATTTGAGGTTCAAGTAAAAAGTAAAAATACCTAAGGACCTGCAAGCTCTCAGTCTTGTCATTTCTAGTTGACACATCTAATATTCAACTGGATTTCTGAAGTTCGTACTGCAACAAGTTGTTGTGGTTTGGAGCGGGCTGGCCACTAAACCAGGACAGAAGTATTCCCTTCACAGGAATTCACAGGAAACATACCATGAATTCAAGTGAAGCTAATAGGACCGATGTCGGAGCAGGGCACTTGCCAGCTGAAGTAGTGCTGTCACAATCTGGCTTTTGCAAAATACTTTACCAAAACAGAGTTACTACCATGTAACAACACCTGCTGCTGTGGTATCACAAAACAAATTTTACAGATGTTATTTTTAGCTGAAACTATTTTATGTTTCTAATTAAATACCCATCTCTTCTTATATTGATTGCAGGGCATCTGTTCACTTGCATGATTATGACTCATTATGACTTCAGTCCTATATTTCCTGCCTTATCCTATTTATTTATTTTTACCTATCCTACAGTTATGGCAAAGACTTTCCGATCTGTTCTATGCTCTTCCTCCTTCTGCTAGAGACCACTCATCTTAACAGATTTAGGGTTTTAAAATATGAACTGATAATTATTCCAAGTCAATATAAACCTATGCATGGGACAATAGCACTGTAATAATTTGGGTAAGTACTACAATGTGTTGGGCAATTAAAAACCTATCAAAGAGATTAGCAAGGGTTTCTGAAGTTTAAATATTTAAATCATATTCCGCTGATGCAAGCACACAGTTCTGATGACCTCACTGGAATTATTAAAATGCCTGTGTCTCATAACACCTAGCATTAAAAAAAAAGTCAACCATAATTGAACTTCCAGATATCTTTCTCTAAAGAAATAGAAACGTTCAAAAGAAAGGCTGCTCATCTGTCCAAGGCAGGTGCAGGTAAGTGCTGCCATCTGTCTTATGATTCTCTTTGTAATATCCCCACAATTACCTTATACTTCTGTGTGTAATTCAGTCTGTCTCTCTCTCTGAACACTGAGCTGCCCAGAGATGAAGTGCAGGTATTTAGCAGCTGTTCTTTATAATACTCAATCTACCTATTTATTTTTTTCCCCAGACTCAAATGTAGTGGATTAGGACAGAAAAGTCTATTATTTGGTGTTCAACTATTCAACTCCCAACATTTATTAAAGTATAATTTAAGCAAGTCATATATATGACATTTTCTTCCATATTCACAATATTTTTAAACCTCATACTGTTACAGTATTTAATAGATATTAAAAACATGAGTTAAGCAAAAGGCTATTTTGCTTTTAAAATGAAAACTAAATTTCTTTTTTTTTTAGTTGGCTTTCAGCTGATGTTACAAATAGTGGACAAAATATTTATTTCACAATTCCTGACGGTAAAGCCATTTCTTATTTAATATCCACTAGTAATTATAGAAGTTAATGTCAAAATACCAGTTGAGAAATCACACATGATGTCAAAGAATCCATATAGTTTCATTTTTCCCTTTGTCATCTTGCATACAAGATGACAGCAAGAGCAGCAAATAACATCTGAATATTAGCTACAGAGCTGTATTATCAAAACATAACTGCAACATATATATTTCATTCCAAGATGAAACAGTCCCAGGTTATTTTAGAGTCTCCAGCAAGGAACACAATATCAGGGTTCAGTCTGGGTTTTTTGCAAGCAAATGGTCCATCAAATTTAAAAAGAAAAAATAAAACTACCCCAAACAGAAAGAGTGCCACAGAAAAGCAGTAATCAATATCAATTGATCTCCTGTTTCAGTAGCATAGAAAGAAAGTAAAATCAAATTCCCAAGAACATAAGGGGGCCATAAGCAATGCTCAGGATCCCAAGTCACAAATTATTCTTACTTTTGTATTTATCTGCTTTGCACAATTAACTTTTTTTTTTCCCTACCTTTATTTCTATTGTCACTGATTTCATATTCTCATTGTTAACTGGAAATCTATGCCCCCTCATTGCTGACTTTGCTTCAAAGCAGGGTCTGCAGTTTGGTTTCACATAAGATTTTCATGAAAAAACTATCAAAACCATTCATGCAGTCTTCCCTGTTCTCAGGGACGAAGAAGAATATCAAAGCGCTTTGTACTTATTGTAAACGTGTGACCCCCCTTCCCAGACTGCTGAAATGCAAATACGTAGCTGAGTTCAATTTTGATGAGACTCTTGCAGCACAGTAATGCATCTTGAGCTTTGTGTTTCAGAAAGGAAAGCACCAGAAATTGAGTGCAGATGTAAATAAACTCAGAAAATAGCATTGTTCTTGCAACACAAACCTTTCTGCATCACTAAAGAAAAACATTTACCAAGTGCATTAACCAAATTTTTTTTATACTTTCTATTTCCCTTGTTCATTATTCAAATAGAAAACATTCAGAATTTTAAACAAAAATCACTCTTGACCTTTTCAGTAAGGGGAACTACAATGAGACTTGACTTGTATTCACAATACTCCTAAATCATATTACCTGGCTCTGATGCTTCACACTATCAGCTTCTTTATTACTTACGATTTCTTTAAGATCTTCTAAGATAATTAAAGAGACTGCATCATTATTTACATAAGTAATCCATAAACTGAAGATAAAAATGTAAAACAAGTTGCCTACCTCTGTTCCCAAAAGCTTCATCCTTTCATTTTACCTTTCAGCAAAGGAGGACCACTTCCTACAATATCACACAGGAGAAAAAAAGAAAAAGAAAAAAAAGAAATCAGTCACTGAGAAACAAGAAATATAGGTTGCAATATATCAAGGTTTTGTCCCATCTGGAAGCGTGAAAGCATGCATAATTTTAAGTTATACAATTTAAAGTATCTAAAACATGTTCCATTTAATCATTTACATCTTGCAGCACTATTTTATTAAATAGTGAAATATTTATAGCTTCTCAGGCTCTAATTAAAATGCTTTCTCAAAATTATCTTGCTTATTTCATACGAAGACTTAACATATGAAAACAGACAACCCAGTAAATATTTGAAAGGAAACGATCCATGAATATTCACTCACGAATGGCAGAGTAAGAACAAGAACACAAAAGCTACTCTGCACATAATCTTCTCCAAACCAGCAAAGCATAACCAGATCTAACTCATGTGGCTACAGCAACTTGCAACTCTCTCTTGAAAATGCTTCAAGTAATGAATACAGGACTAGAAGAAATTCTCAAGATATGCAATTTTAGACTGTCATGATAGTAATAGACAGACCATTTTTGTCCCCCCATTTTCAAAAGCAACACTACAATGGAACTACTCATCTGACCCTTTAAACATAGAATAGCAGAGAAACCAGAAGGAGGCACAAGGTAAAACCAAACCAATAGATTAAAACAACTGGTCCCACAGACATAGGATAACATTCATGTCTCCTACAACAGAGATGCAAGCTCCTGCTTACGCTGTCTCTACCACCACTGGCAGTCTGCACCTTTCAATAGGTGGAAAGAGTCCTCTCTTACCCTCCCATTACTCTGCACTACAAATCTGTATTCTGTTCTGCCTTTTCAAGTTGAAAACTTGTATCTTTATCCAGAAAAACAGCTCCCAGGACTTTTACTCTCAGGGGAAGGACTTTATTTTAAGCAAAGAGCAGGGTACACCAGCATCAGCAGGGCTGTGGTTACCTGGCTGCTTTCCTTAATTGTTCTTCCTTGATCTAACTCATCTGCATGATTGGATAAGCACTTGCAAACGGAAGCCTTCACACAGTTTAAATACAGGGATGCCTAACTGGTAAAGCCTACACAGATAGCAGCACGAGACAGGTGTCAATCGACAGTCATGCCATGGCGGAGATCCCGCTCCCACATGGGTGCTGCCTCAGTATTCGGGAGCAGCCACGTGCTTATGGCCTTCCTGGGACCTGGGGTTAGAAAGGTGGAGCAAGGAGGACTGTGCAAGTGACTCAACTGCAGACAGGGAAAAGAAAGAGGACAATGAAATACAGTTACAACATTACTCATGTCCTCTCTCTGTCCTAACAGCGGCTGGAAGGACACCAAACTCCTGTGTTTGGATGTCTACGCTCCGTTTGGCGCTCAAAATGGAAGTTAGTGACTCCTATGAATCTCACACCAAGCCCCAAAATGACACAGACGATTTGTAGCATCTACATCACAGCGTGTCCTTCCCTTTGCTTTATTTAGAGAGTGATTTGTAATAAGATGCCTAAATAATTACATACCATTTATCAGTTGCATCAACAATTTACTGACTTCAGCTGCCCAGCCGATTTCAGATAAAGTCAGTTTGGATTTGTATAAGCATACGGACTAAATATTTACCAGACAAAATGGCATTCTTCAAAAGAAATTATTACATTGCTAATGCAGGCAATGCAATAAAAATTACTGCTCTTTAATATTTTATTTGTAATAATTGTTGCAGCTTTTCTTTTTTAAAAAAGGAGAAACTAGTGTAAAATCCTGATTTTGAAAAGCCTTATTTAAAATGCTGGAGGCATTTTATTTGACATTTCTAAAAAACACCATTTTCATTTCCCTCCAGAAGGGAAATACAAATGATTGCCATCATTCTTGTTACATTTCTTTACATTTTCAGTAGTAGCTTTTTTTGTTTGTTTGGAGTTGTGGGATTTTTTTTTTTTTT
>KZ506790.1:58255-68630 GCA_002844005.1 Limosa lapponica baueri | reverse complement strand
TTCTCTACCTTTCCCAGATCATGGCAAACCAAAACAGGACTTGAGTGACTAAAAAAATTTATGGAAGTTTATGGTGTTGATATGCTATCCTGCTCATCCCCAGAAGAAGCTGAAGTGCAAATAGTCCCTTGCTTGAACCAAGTGTTTTTAGGCAGCCAAACTCTATTACAGCTGCATACGGCTTCTTCTCCCCAAGGACTCAAAATACTTGAGACTTGTATTCGCCACAAGGGAATCTGCCGAGGAAACATGGCGTCCAAGTCCTCCTAGGTTTTATCTACAACACAGCCAAGTCTGTGCAACCTGGTAGACTTAACCACTAGACATAGATACAGCCTAGGCATGCTAGCACGTGTACCCTATGACCTCAGGTGCAGTATCATGGCACGGTGATAGACCGTCTCTACTCTGATCACCTTCATGTTGCATTATACTTCACCTTTACCATGGAGATTACATGGCTTGAGTCCCCTCAGATTCTTTACTCAGCTGAGCAAAGGAGCAATTAGATTTGGGAAAGATAATAAAAGATTTTACTAGTGCTGCTCCACTAACCTGGAAATAGCTTTTATAGGTGATAAGCAAGATCAGCAAGGCGGAGTGAGAAGGGGAAAAAACCCATGAGTGCCCTTCCACTAAGTTGCCACCAGTTTCAATGAACTGGAGGGAGACCTTTGAAATCCTACTGCAAATTGTTTCTGCTCGCTCATGAAATCATAGGCAAAAAAACCAGCTTTGCTACATAGAAAAACACCATGCAGGCTATTCCTGTTGTCTTATAAGATGATCCTAGAGATGCAGAAAAAGCTAACAAGATCTTAGCAAAAGACATTTCCAGCTCCTTCACTGACTGCCCATTCCAAAACCAAAGAGTTGACCTTTCAGTAACACTGGCTCTGGTTGTGGATGAGTAAAGTAAAACTTATTAAGGAATGTATCTGACCTTGGGTTTACTCCTTGCGACTCAGATTTAATTTCTGCAAAAGCATGCTACATGTCTGTCTTGCTCAGATTACACTGCATCTGCATTCTTTCTTTCTATGAACTAAGGGAGTATTTGAAAACATGAAAAGTGTGATAGTAAGCTACTGGTAATTGCTCTTGTTCAAGGATAAAAACTATGCAGCCATTGACAAAACTCAAGTTGTAGGAATTACAGTCCCCCGTGTGTCCCCCTTTAGGTTTGTGGCTGGGTTTGGTCATTTTGGTAAAAGTTTAAAAGCGTTGTAAAGTCTGAATGGCTGGCTTCAACCTTAGAACTAAAACTGGTCTTGATTAATGCTTTTAGAATTAACCACCAAATCACTCATACCATTTCTAAATCACTTCTGCTAGCTCAAGAAGAGATGCCCACCAACTGAGATGTAGTATCATACTGTTAAATACATTGGCTGCCTTTCCCATTTGACACCCCCACTTGAAGTGCAAAGCAAGCTTCAAGTGTCAGAATCAGACTCCTGCAGAGAGCTCCTCACAGACATACGGATCCAGCAATGGAAGCTGACAAAGTTATTTATGCACTTGCTCTTCTATGGAGCTTTTTCGAGTCATCACAGCTGTGCGCATCAGGACTTGGCAGATTTTAGGCCTACAGTATCTTCAGGTACGAACAGCAGTCAGAATTTGAAGCACAAAGTCTCTCTTACCAAGCTCCTAGACAAGGGAGAATTTTAAATTAAGTTTTGCTCATGCAAATTGCTTACATCTTTCATAGACAGAATCTGACAATAAGCAAACACTGTAAGATATAATAGCATTGAGTGAAGTACTTCACAGGGGGACTTCATTCAGGAGCCAGATAACACCTTAATGAAGCAACTGCTGTCACAAGGCAGCTGATGATCTCTTCTGCAGTATTTCATGTGTCTCTCAGTGTGTAGAAAAATGTTCAAGTCAAGCATATCCTTGCAACTATCAATTAAAACATTTAGGGAATCTTATTTTCCAAGCAGCTTAACAAACAATGATGCTTCTTTGCTAGACGTCACTTTAACATCAATTCCACTTGCTATTTTGCAAATAATGACAGTCCAAGAGTTAAACGTGGTAATAGATTTGATGGCCTTTATTCAAAAATAATTTTACTCAGACTAAGTTTCATGAAAACAGCTATTACTTAGCTCCTGCAAAGTCCAACATAATTAATGTAATTTCCGCCAGATGTAATAGGAACAGTTTCAATTACCCTACTTTTCAATTATCCTCCATAATACCTTTTCTTTTAGAAAGACTAGAGTGTCTTTTTATTAATAAAGTGTTAAACTGATAATGATGATTGGGGAAGTGAGGGGAGGAGAGGAGGAACTGTCTACACAGGAAAAATTGTATCATATATTATTTACCCTATCTCACTCAAACTCCAAAGAAAAGGGAAAGACAGGATAAGTGACTTAATGTGAATATCTGAATTGGACACGCAGATGAGTTATAAGGATTAAGGTCAAAGGATAGATAAAGGGCATAAATCTGCTCAACGTTCATTAAGATGCAGATGTTTTATTTAAAGACACTCCTAATTCAGACGAACGTTAATAAAAAAAATAATCTGTAAAACCAGTACTGTCAGTTTTCTACTAAAGCAAGGTCTTTTTGAATCTTCACATGTGACTTAAGCTAGTGGCACAAAAATGTAATTAGAGAAAGCTCCTTTCAGATGAGAAGTTTAAAATCCCATTTTGAGGTAGTATAGGTGGTAGGGGGTGGAAAACATTGCATACTATTACAAGTACTATGTCAATCCTTTACAGTCAAAATTGCTGTGTTCTGAAATAACTTCCTTATCTGATATAACACTCCAGCTAATCAATAAGCGTTCACATCCACATATCTAGTTAAGGAATGGCATATCCTGTTCCGAGGTTAAAGTGCTTTCAGAACACAACGGTAACACAACAAACTCAACCACCTATTCTAGCTGTGTCCTGGTTTTGCCAATAAAGGCTTTTTTGACCATCAGATATTAGAAGACCTTTTTGAATCTTAAAAGACAAAAGGTTTCTGTCCTTGCAGTTCTGCTATTCAAAGTGATGTACAGAGCTCTAAAAGCAATGAAATACAGAATATTTTATTCTATACAAACTTTTCACTTATTGACTTATGCAGGGTTTTAATATGCAAAGATCAGCATGCATTCCTTTGTTATTTTTTTTTTGTTCCTCTTATTTCACATAATCTTCTACTTCAACATTTTAGAATGCACGCCATTCATTTTGCTTGCCATTCCAGAAGTCACATCAACTTAAAACCACTAAATACCTTTTTGTGCTAGACTTGATAGTTACAAAAAGGTCAAGCCAATTTTACAGACGGAACATAGCTGTTTAGCAATGTTTTGTTTTTACTATGCCATCAAATAAATACAGATAATACA
Source organism: Limosa lapponica baueri (assembly GCA_002844005.1). Taxonomy (NCBI): domain Eukaryota; kingdom Metazoa; phylum Chordata; class Aves; order Charadriiformes; family Scolopacidae; genus Limosa; species Limosa lapponica. The sequence continues at coordinate 65,260 of KZ506790.1, read as the reverse complement.
GAACAGAGAATTAAGAAAGCATAAATACCTCTAAAGGTAAGAATCGGGCCAGAAGCGTAAGAGAAGTCATATTTGAACAAGTAACAATATGTATGAGTGGCGCCTCAAAAACATGCTATATATTGAAATGTCTATTCATGCTTCCATTATAAATCCTGCTTTGTAGCAATTAAAGACTTATCAAAGCTGATTTCCATCAATGTGAAGCCTGGCATTACAGTCCTCAATTTAGATGCATCTCCCCTTTCCTAATTTTGAAGAACAATTGATGTAAATCATTCCAGACCTTTTCATTATTAGATGAGAAACTCATAACCTTATTGCTTTTCTAACCAAGCAAAAAAGCCTAATAACAAAGTACCGACATAATCAGTTGAATCATTCCATATTTTTTTTAATGTCTAAAAGGAGTCTTCAAGACCTCCATTACCAAAGCTTCTTAACAAAGGCCTCACACAGACTATATTTCAAGATAATAGCACCAAGTATGTAGAATCAAAAGGATACATCGTTCAACACAATTTATAAATAAAAACATATAAAGTTCTAGTACGGCATCTCTTCCTTGGGCAAAACTGCCTTTAATTTCAGCCCAGACTGTTGCAACATTAAGTCTACGATCACTCCATATTAATAGCAGCCTTATCGTGGACAAGTTCTCTTACAGTGAGCCACATTTTTTAATGGCCCTTTAGGTAAGGCCAGTTACAGCTTTGAGACAAATCCTCACCCCACTTAGGGTGCACAGGTGACTGTACACAGCAAACCTGCCCATGACATGGGAAAGCAGAGAGTCTGGAGCCAAAAGAAAACATCAGAAGAACAGATCCAAGAGGAAATACAGTTATTGAACTCTTCCTCAAAGCTCCTTCACAATCTATCCTGCCTTGCCAAGAACCGAGGCAGATTTCACAACAGTATTGAGAACACCAGGTGCTTCAGCATTTAGGGATTAGCAGACTGGAAGTGCACTTTTTAAGGAGCTCTCAAACATGCACATTTACTATGGTTCATTTTGCACAGTGGGGTGGACATTGGGTTCCTTTTGGATGAAGCTAAATCACAAGGTCAATGCAGCCAGAGACAGTCCAGCCAAACAAAATACTTCAGCCAGAAGGAGAAAGCTCTACCCTGTGTATAAGACCTCATTCGTTTGCTGGAAATGCCAGTCCTCATTTCAACCTAGCCAAAGCTTTACTAAATTGCTCTGTATTTTAAAGTACACACAGAAGAGATTATGTTAGCCCACAAACACCAGCAACCAGGCTATTGCAGCATTGTCCTCAGAGCCATTCGCTCACATTTTCACTACATTGCCAATGCTGTTATTTAATGGCTGAATCTGAACACCTGACCCAGTTATCAGTAGAAAACATCTTAGAACAAATTCATGAAACGAACATAAAACACAAATGACTGGGATGGTCACTCAACTGTTCATCCAACTGGTCCTAAGGGAATCTGAATACAAAGATGCTGAATAGCTGCATCCTATAACTTGTCACTGGGATGAGCACATATGCAAGAGGAGTTGTGTCTATTTGCCACTTAACAACCTTTAAAAATGGTTAAAGAGGACAGTAAATTTTAATCCACCACTTGTGTGCAAAGCAAAAAGTAAAACCCATTAAAAAAAAAGGAAAATTAGTAGACATGAATACAAACCAGTGAAAGAGGAGTGATTTGTTTAGGATAAGGAATCACTTCTCAGCTCAAGCTGAAGCCCTTCAAAGGGTCAGGAACACATGAATAATCTTGTCAATAAAGTATACTTGTGTTTCCTAGAAGCTTTTGTCACAAATCCTCATTAAAGGCTCCTAAAGAAACTGAATTGTAATTAGATGAGAGAAGATCCTGCCCTTAGTTTCCTATCCTTTGATCACTTATTAATTAATGAAAAAAGTAAATGTCCTTTCAAAGCAGTTGCTAAGACAGTCCTTGAAATATATATACCTGGTTCTTCACTGTTCAGTGCACTCAAGTGATCAAGATGGGGCAGAGAGGAAGATGACGCATGAAGAGAGAGTAAGGTATAGAGTTTAGAGTTTAAGAGGTGAGGATTACTGTGACAGGCTGGAGAGTACCTTAAGGAGAATAGTGAAGACAAAGATGAATGCAAAGATGTAAATGGAGAGGGGAAAAAAAAAAAAAGGTCTCTGCCTCACACAAACACTTAAAGAGGGAAAGCTACCACTCAGGAAAGATACTAGAATTAACTCACTGTTCAGAAGCAGACAACTAGAAGGTCTGACATTATTAGCAAAGGAACAGTAAACCACAAAGCATCACGATATGCCTCTGAAAGACCACACACACATTTATGAATTCATATTGCATGCAGTTCTATTAATACCATTTAAAAAAAAAAGAGATTGAAAAAGTAGAAAAGATGCAGAATGTTGCAAGGCTAATCAAAGGTATGGGAAAATCTTCTTTAAAAAAGGGATTAAGTAGATTAGTTTGCCATCTGAAGAGAAAACTAGGGGAGAGACAGAGAAATAGTCTACAAAATTATCCATTGTATTAAGAAGCTGGAGAGGAGATTACTCTCTTCTATAGCAGGGCAGGGGGAAAGAACGAGGTAGCTCCCAATAGAGTCATAACTGAGGAGGCTTCAAAAGAAGTGAAAATTAATTCTGCGTTTCATGCAGATTGCTATCAAAATTTTGGGAGTCACTATCAAAGAACAGTAAATTCGAGATTTGCAGAGTTAGTGTGACCACTGCAATGTGACTGCCCATACGTAACTTCCAGATGGCTGGATGCTGGTCAAGCATAGCAGAGTAAAGCCCATGCGATGCGTACTTTGCATGTCCTCACACTCTCCTCAGTGAATGCTGCAAGCTCTGAGGTGGCGGGGTAGAAAGATCCTTGGTTAGACCTGGTATAGCAACTGATTAGATACAATGGAAGACAATTAGGTCTTTCTCTTTGTCAGCCTTGTTAAAGGCCTGAAAATACTTTCAGTGGGCTAATTCCTGTGTAACACCCAGGAGCCCAGTCTGCATAACATTCCAAGGAGTATGGTGGAGGAATTATTTTCTTATTCAACTCAAATCTTTCCTAAAGCATTCACTAAAATTAATTTTAGCGTAAGACTTATTTGAGCACTGCAAATGTTAAGTTAAACTTCCAGAAAAAAAATGAAAACTGGTCATTGGCAAATATTTCATTATTTGCACTCGCAGAACAGATATTTATTTTCTACGAAGTCTATATGCTCAAAACCATTGACAGTCCTCTAACAATCAGGCCAGTGTCCCCACCTGCTGCTCTCATGAGAGGCAGAAGGGAAAGCACAAGTGGCAGTTTCTGTATCTCTCACCTGCAGCCCCTCTTCTCCTGGGTATGAAATTCACTCTGGCAGAGAACTATTAAATTTCCACTGACACCACCAAGACAAATATTTGCGTACCTCACCATATATGCATGTGTTTCCTGTATGATGCAAATTTCATTTTGATCCAGACTACATCAGGTAAAGAAGAACAGATAAAAGAAGCCTTACAAAATTCAGAAAGTATTCTGCCCATCTTTAACAGTAACCTAAATGTTGAAACTGGTCAAACAGCTGTCTGGAGTAGGCTTCCAATTTTATCTAAATGCTGAACTAAAGAATGCAATTAAAGATAGATAAATAAATAAATAAAAACAAACAAAAACCCCAAAACAAAAACAACAACAAAAAGTAATAACCTCTTAAAGAATAAGCAACTGCTGGACAGGTTTCCTAGTAAAGGACTAGCCATGGCCTTCTTTGGAGTGGCTACAACCCAGTGTGCCATGTTCACAAACAGTTGGCTGATCGGGAGTTTGTACACTGATTAATCTATAAATAACTGTGATACAAATGCTGTTTTCTATTATGGATGTTCTTAGGTGCAATTGTTTGTCTGTCTTCCCCCCAAGAGATATTTTAAAAATGAAGGCTTCTCAGTGCAAGTTTGCATAATTATGTTGATTTCAAAACTAAGACATCAGTTTACAGGAAGCTTTGACCTCTTCCACATTTTTGTTTTTACACTAACAGGAAGACACTGAAAAGATTAAAGATCAAGGACCATCCATTTCATACAAAAGGATTCCCCCTTCAAAATCATTTTGACAAGGATTAGAGAAACATAAAAGTGTTCCACACACTACTCTTGTTAAACTGAGCAACTCCAATAGCTCCTTAAGAAAGTAGAACTGAGAGAGGCATACCTTTCATCACAGGAAAAAGATAATGTATGAAGACCAAGCTCCAGCTTGACCTTTATCTTCATAAGTGATAACTCTCAAAAGTGACCAAAAGGTTAACTAAACTCTAAAAAGGTCATCTGTCTTTAATCTGGCTATATAGATCCTTTTCTGATGTTCAATAATACACAGCTACTGTTCATTAAATATCACCCGTCCATTCTGTATTTTCACCTTCTGTTTGCAGCAGCAGCTAGATTTTGGTTCTGTCACATTAAATAACTTGCAACTTCTTTCAATTCGGCACATTTTCTGGCATAGGAAGTGTTTTAGAGTTATGTAAATAAATTCCTAATTTTTTCCTTTCTATAATACTTCTCCAATGTCAGATATTTTTAAATACACATACATGTTAGTTCTGAGAACTTTAGTGCCGCCTTCTTTGCCCCAGTATCAGTCTTTCATACTTTTAAGATACAGTAATCATCTCTTTTGCTCTTCAGAAGTGATGCAGCTCAAATTACATCCAGCTAAAGCTTATTTCCAAACAATTATATAATCCAAAGTTACACCAGAAATAAAACACTGAACTCCAAATTTAACATACAAAGTAATAGTATGCAGGATCAGGTTCTTCAGATAACTACAGAGTTAAGAAAGAACTGTAAAGGAATATATCACAGTTGCTTCCTTGTTTTTAAAAAAAATTGTATTGCTATATCTGCAAATACATTCTGAAAGTTCACATCATCTTATTGAATTATACAGGTTATTCTCTCTCTCTTTCCTTTTTTACTATTTTACAAGAACTACTAGTTACAGTTTAAGTTCAACATTGCAGGAAATAAATTTTACCATTTTTTCCTCCTTTCAAGAACAACAGTATTCTGAAGGTTTAGTTCCTTCCACTCTTCATTAATCAAAATGCAGCTGATAAAATAGACAAGTGTTATCTTCTCATTTTCCATCAGGTATGTAACAAAATCCATGGCAAAGACTTTTTCTAGCGCCCACCTGGTTAGCTTTCATGTTTTCTGCAGATCTTCCTTAAAGTTAGTCTGGAATATTCACTGTGAAGAACTTCAATGTTCAAATTGTTTTATAATTTTTTTTCTTTGAAAACTGAGAGTTATGAAAGATTATCTAACATAGAAAAGAATGCCATTTCTTTTCTTTGTAAAGAAACAAACCAACTCTTCAAACTACCACCATTAACCTGAACAGAAGCTACGTATCAGGTCACTCAAGAAATGTGCTGGTGCTGGATAGGCTTCTCCAGTCCTCTTTGGTCCTGGGATTAAACAAAGAACGTAAGTGATCCACAAGCAGATACTACTTGTCCACTTCACCTATAGTAATACAGGAGGAAGTGGAGTGCAGTTCCCCATCTAGACTAACAATTTTCTTCTAGCTCTCTCCTATCTGTATGATAATTGTTGCTATAATTATCATATTTATTGCAAATCTCAGAAGTAATTCTTCACTGTCATGCCCAAATTTGCGCATGAAAAGTCAATTTGGTCATCAATTCAAACCTAGCCCTTCACAGGAAGAGGCGAATAGCAGTCATCATCCAACCATGCATTAGTTTGAAATGCTGAGGGAAGACAGGCTTTCAAAGGAGTGACATCTCCTGAAAGCAATACCACTACAGACAGACATACGAGAGACTCAAGAAAAGGGCAGGGGATGATTAAATCCCCAGCAACCACAGAGTAGCAGAGGGGGCTGCTCGTCTTGGAGACTGACAAAACAGGCTCATCTAATTCCATCTTTCCCGGATGCACAGTATCTAATGGCTGCCAAGAGAATCAAGGTTCATTGTGATGAGGAGGGGTCCTAACAGCACCTGGATGTCTGTTCTCTTTACTGTTCTGAGCGCTGTACAAATCTTAGCGTGTCTCCTAATTTATTAGGCAGCATTTTATTCTGGTTTCTTCAGGGAACATACCCATTTCTTCTGCCTACAAAAATCAGTCCGATAGCAAAATTACCAGTCCTCAAAATCCAACCTTTTCTCATTTATTCTACAGCATCTGCGAGAAATACAATGAGGCGCAAGGGATGAGCAGCACAGCATGTGCTACAGGTCAGCATCTTAACCCTCAGGAATGTTTGAGGCTAATCACAGACTGACAACTGCTACAAGCCACGGGACTGAGCCCACTGGTGTTCGCATACACAGACCTCACCCTGCAAGTGGTACTTACCACTTACTTTTCTTGTAAGAGGACAAGCAATGAAGAGTTTTAGTCTGTGCATCTACCTTCTTTTCTACACAGTTTCTAAGCATAGATTACTCAAAGAAATAAATCACTTGATAGTGAGATGCAACACACTAGCCCACGCAGCCATCAGTGTCACATCCCCAAAATAAGTCTAATATAAAAGAGTCTCAACAATCAGAAGGGTGGATAAGGGCTGTAATCATTAAATAGCTTCTTGAACCTTCCCAATGGCATGTTTATTTGTTTACATACATGTGAGCCCACAAATATAGTAGGGAAGATGGATATATATTAAGCAAGAAGATAGCACTAGGGAAAATTACTTTCTCCCCAGCATGATTAAAGGAGTTTTCACAGAAAAAGACTTTTAAGCAGCAGTTTTACTGTATGCTATGACAATAGCAAGGTACTTTAAAAACAGCAGTATGAAATGCAATTTCTTTCAAATTAAGTGAGGTTATTTTGATCAGACAAGTTCGGAAACCTTACCCTCTATGAATTAAATTGCCTACAGATTTCTCTTTTCCAAAGCAGTCTTTTTCTTAACTAAAGGAAAACACCAAGATCTTTATGCACCAGAAGACAGAACACCCCCATA
>KZ506790.1:38783-49199 GCA_002844005.1 Limosa lapponica baueri | reverse complement strand
TTAGTGTGTTTGTGCATTCATTAGTACAAGCAGCTCTGCCTACAAATGAGTCTCCTATGTGCTATTGTTTTACTAGTACTGATAAATAAAATTCTGATGTCCACACCCAAGTATGAATAAGAAAAGGTATTCTGTCCTTGTACTGATACGTTGCATTTCGTTAATCAGCAAATCACAGACAATATGAAGCAGAATTTTTATGATACATGCAAGTAACTTTTTTATATATAATACAGAACATCAAGTATATTTGCATAGGGACGTTGGATGGTGTCTATTTGTAACGCGTGCTAAAACTGAAACTTAAAAATTCAAGACTCTTCTGCAGGTATTTTACATATAATAAAACCTGGGTCTTAGATTTTTCTTTTACGCTGAAACCAGTGGGATATCTGAGCCCTGGGCTTGTGTGTGATCAATTCAATTGTCACGGTGAGTGGTTAAAAAACCACTGCCAAAGAGTGCAAGCCATCTGATGAATAGTTACTGAGCTGGGAGAAAAACAAAGATTTTTTTTAAAAGTAAAAACTTTAGTTCTCTGAGAGTGAGGTAAACAGATTTGCTGACAAGTTTATGCAAAACACGTAGAAGGAGCAAAATCCTTTCTAGAGATGTTACAAAATCTAAAGAATAGATGAAAGCATTTTGTCGATGATGTGTTTATTAAAGATTGTGAATTCTGGAGAAGTGATCCATCTAACAAAGAGAAAGAAATGCTGTGCAGAGATTAGGAACAAAAGGGAAGGATCTTTCTTGAAGAGTGACAGGCCATCAAGGAAAGATGCTTTCCAGTGAAGTGCTAACAGATGTAGCAGGTGAGACTCAAAACAGTTGAAAGGTACCCAATCTACAAACAAGAGAATTCAACACTGTGTCATGCATAAGTTCCTACCTGCAAAACAGTGCTCAGCATGGATTGCATAAATATGCAGCTAAGGGAGGAAGAAAAATTCACGGTACTTTCCCAGCAGACATTTGTAAATGTGGCTTGTGTTTGTTGAACAAAGAAAGCTTAACACTGAAATAAAGATGATGGAAATACTGCATCCATAATTGTGGGAGAATAGAAGTCAGATTCTTTTTTAATGTACTAACTTACTTTTGAAAAACACTGAATACACCTGACACTCTTTGACCTAAACAGGAGCTCTGGTTGCTCAGAAATTTTTAAAATTTTAAAATTTTGGAGACATGAAGTATTTTTAGATTAAAAAACCGCATTCAACAATTAATTTCTTTTAATTTGTAAGTTGTGAAGTTGGTCCGCACGCTTCAGCCTGAGTGCAGACCAAGGGGTGGTTCCATAGGAATGGCCTGCTCCCCAGCTTATGCAAAGAAAGGTAACCGAAAAGTGGCTCCACGGTGAAGTCCAAGTGAAGTGAGCTCACTGTGCTGAGAAGCAGATGGTGTTATCCCCCAAATATGAGGTTAGCTGTAACCTTCTGAAACTTTAAACTTTTGCTTATTGTAGTAACTGTTGTATGATATAAGCACACATAAACAATCCTAATAAAAATGTCTGAAATTTAAAAGCATTTTCCATTCACTTTTTGAGAGGCAATACACAATACAAATTCAGACAGAAGTGCTGAGATATGTAAATGATGCTTATAAAGCACTTGCCCCATTTTCCTTTTACAACAGTGTGAGTTATTCATTCCCCACCTGTATTGTCTAAACCACTCCATTTCTATTTCATTTTGCTTTCTTCCCCTAAGAATTCAAGCCCTCATTTTTGCCTGTGTATGTTTATCCCCTCCAACACTGACTACTGCTCTTTCTGAGCATGACAGCTGCTGGTGATTTAATGTACAAATGGCAGCCAGAAATCAGCAAGCCACAGAGTGTCATTTGTTATGCCATTTTGTCTTTGACTCTGCACACTCTAAGGGCAATAAAGAGAAGGATGGTACTGATATAATTCAAGGTGATGAACAGATTCTTCTAACTTGAATGGGCTTCTTGTGATCTTCCATATTATTTAAGGGTTCAAAGCTGCCTGAGATTTTGATCTTTTAAGCAAGCTGTTTTCTCCCAATTTAGTTCTGTATGTTGAGTAAAACAGCAGGCGGGATACAACAGGGTGTTAAAATACAGGATCAGTCCAGAGAGGTATTCCCACCAGCAGCAAGACAGAACAGTCTCTGTTGCCCTCTTCTTTCTTCTTCTAAAGCCCTAGGGGAACACAAATCCTGGGAATAGGATGGGAGCAGGGAGAGGTCTTCACTTCTAGCTATACAGTCTGGGTGGCTGCTGAAAATTGACAAACTTCTCGTATAATCTGCTTATATCAGGAGTACAGAGTGATTAATTCAGATATCATTTAATATTATCTCATTTATTCTCCTCTAAGTTGTGAGTTCTGTGCTGTGACTGAGGGACAGCTCAGTATCTCACTTTTTAATTCAGTTTGCATTCATTGATTATTTATGTATATTCACTCAACTATCAAATTTTAGTTCGACATATATGTTTGGTATTTTGATTAATGGGTCAGTTTACCTTCTTTACAATGGACTTGGCAGGGTCCAGGTGTTCACCTGCAGTAGACTGGAATTACACAAATACACGCTCGACTAAGACCCTACCTTTATTCTCCTTGGTTTATTTAGACTAAACCGTAATTGAAGTAGGATTTTACCTGCACACCAAGTGCACAAAATTCTTCAAATGAATTTATTTTAGTATGTCTTCTACAGTTTATCTCATTATCTTACTTGTTCAAGGTACTGTCTGGCCAATTTAAGTGTCTTGGATGGGGAGGAGACTGGGGAAAGAGCGAGACAGAACTGTTATAGGTGCAAGGTTTTTCTTTGTAAGAGCAAACCAAGAAGATAAAACAAGGACCTTGAGTAACATTACTGACAACGTATGCACAGGAAACATTCTTGTTTGATTTATTTGAAACAGCTATTATTCTGCAATCTAAATACTCTAGTATTTTACAATAACATAACATCAAGGAAATAAAATTATCAAAACGAAACTCCGTCTCAAAATGAAATATTCCTCTTTCCATCCTCTGTGGAATCTCTCTTTCACAGTGGAGGCATGTTGTGCCCAGCATTAGTACAGTCTGTAAGAACAGGTTAGGAAACATGTACCGGTAACGGCATTCAAAGTGCTGATCCTGCAGCAAGGCAGGAGGATTGGGAACGATGACCTCCCAATGTCAGGGTGCTGAGGGGCTGGGGTCTCCCTCGTGACTGGGAGCTCCCTGGAGGTGTCAGGGCAGGGCCCATCCCACCACCCCAGCCAGGAGCAGGGCAGTCAGAGAGCAGACGGGGACAGTCCCAGCCTTGGGCGTCCAACACCTCCCTGGGGACAGGACTGGGCCGACGAAGAGCAGGAACATTGGCCCACAGGTGGAGGTCAGCATCAGATCTGGTGAAGGGAACCAGGGTGAAATGCAGCCCCAGGATGTCTGAGGTCATTGAAGTAATCCAAGGGAGTCAGAGGGGTGGGCAAATCCTCTTTTTATACTAGGAATTCTGTAAGCCATATTCTTATTTTATTTTTTCTCTGTATCTTTCCAGTTTATAATACTAGTGTGCAGGTACTTATTCCAGGGAAACAGTGAAGAAGTATTGTTTCCCAACTTAACTGGTACGGTAGTTCTGTTGTCATCAACAGGATGTCTTAGGAAAGACTTACCTTCTGGAAATTTATACAGTTGTCCAGAATCTCTGAACTTTTCCACATCTGCCAGGTAAATACCAGGTAAATCCTTCGCGATAATGTATTCTGTTAGTATAAGATTTTTAGGCTGCCCTTACCACCATTATGTCCAGGTGTTTCCTGATAATACATTAATCTACATGACTAACATATCAGGTGTGGTTTGCTCTCTTGATCTCTCCCTTTGGCAAGAGGGCAAGCTCTCTAATGGTCCTCTAATACACCTAGTGTCACTGTGTGTCATCTACAAACGCTTACTGAGCAAAATTTTTTATACAATACTAAATACTCACTAGAGAGCAAGAAAGTGAGTCTATATTTTATCAGTGATTAGCCGTAGAAGGCGGCACATGTGCCTTGTTCCTGCACCAAGAGGGTTTAAGTGCTTTTGTAGCCTGGAACAGCAAAACAGGAGATAATCCTCCAACTTGCTGTTTAGAATCTCTTCTAAGCTGGATATGGATGCAGAAATTATCTGAGATGGGGAGAGAACTGAATACAGATTTCTCACATCCTGAAAAATTACTCCAAAAGTCATACCATCTGCTCTGGAAATCTTAGGTATTTAGTCTTTAACATCTTAACAAACATCTTAACAAAATAGGATCCTATTTTTAGATGTTCTGGGAAGACATGTATTGAATAGAGAACTACCTGAGAAAGCAGATGGAGGCCCTTTTCACACCATACTGATCATAGTATCTGCCCATGATATTGGCCGCTGAGAACAAATGCTTCTTTTATATGAAAGGATCTAGACCCACTTTTCTTTTCCCAACCCTCCCTAATCATCAAATCCAAAAGGATTTAGGCTCTGAGTGGAAAGACGAAGAGCTCTTCGTTTTTCTCTTTGAAGCTGTCCCATTTTGCAAAGAATAATTATATATTCTTTTGACAGAGAGACCAAGGGCACCAAATTACATATTGCTCTCTAGACTACTAGTTAGCTTATTAACCTGCGTGTGGGGAGACCTCAGCATTGTAGCACCCATGTGGTTTTACATTATTTTATATTATAATCACTGTTGTTGTGGCAGTTTTTTTTCTTATTATTTTGATTTAGGAATTAGGTTCTATTCCCACCTCTGCAATAAACTGCATATGAAATTTCTCAGTTATGCTTCAGTAAAATGAGGATAGTGATGCAGGCATCTGTCATAACACTGGAGTATATTTTGCTTATTAATAAAGGATATAAAGAGCACAGAACAGCAGTTAATAGAAATCTAACTTTGAAATATGTGGTTTTTTAATTTTCAGCTCTGCATAGATTTTCCAGTGCTCAAGGTTATGATTTGGATGAGAACAGTAAGACAGATTTTTGGTTTTGTTTTTTCCTGAAGCTTTAGATATGTGAATATTAGCAATGTGATCAGTGAAGTTATAGATTTCACTCTGCAAATGAAGAATTAAACACCTGACAAGTTTACTCCAGAAAAAATTATAGTGTCCAATTTTCTCCAGACAAAGTGGAAACAGGAAAGAAATTTCCCACATCCAGTAAAACACTGTGCAGGCTTAAAATATTTTCTGTTCCTGCATTTTCTGTCCTTATCCTAAAACAGGGGAGGTCTGGAGATGATTTATATAAAAAAGAAAAAAGATAAACTACCTGCTTTGGCCTGGATTTTTTTTTTCTGGAGAAGTGGTACTTCTTGGATCAGATTTACTAAATGAAACAAGATTTTTATTTCAGTAGTAATAAAATGAAATTAATTCCTGTATTGTCACACAGGAAGTGACAACAGGAATGAAAGTAGCAAAATTAAACCCAGAAACCTTAATATTAGTTTCTATATGATAAGGGCCAATTGTACTCCACCTATAATTCTGAAGGTATAATTTGAAAGTTAGGCTGCTAGGTCCATTACTTAACTATACATAATGCCAGGAACCCCCCAAAACCAGGTGACATAAATGGTGAGAAGCACAATGAAGTAACACCCATTAAAAAGTAGTATTTGAAGCAGAATATAATAATATATCTGGGAAGGAATTTTGTAAATTGTTAAGTTTTCACGATAGGGGTTTTCACAGACCCTCCTGGGAGTTTGATACTGGGGGCTGGCTCAGCACCAGGGCAGCCAAGGGGGCACCATTTGAGGCTTCCTGACAAGCCGTGGAGTGGCTGTGGCCAGGTCCTCCCCCCAGCCCAGCTGTCACAGGGCCGTGTTGGACCCTGAATCCCTGTGTTGGGCCTGATCCTGACCCCCACCCGTGGGCCAAACGCCTGTCTCAGCCTCAGCCCATCCCTGCACCCAGGGAGGTGCTGGATGCCAGGGCTGTCCCTCACTGTCCCCTGGAAACAAGGGTAAAAAAAGAATATGCTACTTGCCATGCCATTGGGATTGTTCTAATTTAAATGTGTACTTGGAGTGTTGAGGCATGGATTTATTTTTTATTTTGGGGATTTTGTTTGTTTGTTTAATTTTTAACAGATCATTTCCAGAAGCTCAGTGAGATTTAATGATATCATTACAAGGTATAGTGCGTTTTCTCCCTGGATTATATTAATTAACTATCTTTTACTTCCAGCACTCTGTCTCTCTTCTCTTTCTTTGTTGACAGTCAGAATATAAATCAAACTAAAAACTGAATGGCCATGAGCTTCAAGGGCATCATTTAGCCTCATCTTCAGGGGGCTGAGCAGGAGAACGTTTGCTGGCATTCATCATTTTTTTTTGCAGATAGCATAAGCCACAACAAATATATTGCTCTCATGGTGAAATCTTTCTCTTTCGTGATATTTATGTTCCTGAACAAAGCACTATTTAAGTACCAATTAATGTCATGTGTGAGCCTAGGAAAACCAGGGAGTGTTTTCTCTTTTTCTCTCTCTCTCTTTTTCTTCTTCACAGAGGAACGGTGCCACACCACTGCTCTTCAATCAGCATCCCATGAAGTTTCTGCCCTAAATTATTCTGATACCTGTCTAGAAAAGCTGTAGTGGTGGGGATGGAATTGCTAGGTAATTTTGTCATCAGACTTCATCTAGGTCTTTTTTTTTCTCTTTTATTCTCATCAAATGGGAATACCCCCCACATTGAGGTGAACATGCAAACCCTTCTGAGGGCTGCTTTTATACTTCAAGTGAAATTTGGACCAGAAAATATGATATGAAACATCTCTCAGTCTAGGTCTGAATGGAGATAATGTGCTTAAGATCTGTTTGTTACCTTCCAAAGCAAAATTTTCTGAAACATTCATTGTTGAGGTTGGTATTTTCTTTGCTTGCTTTGCTCACATTTTCAACCACCAGCTATGGCAGCATAAGAATACTCTGCTCCATTGAATTTTTAATTCTCTGCCCTTCTGCATAGTAAAAACACAAAGCTCTCTTTTCAGGACTGCATTTCTGTCTTTGTCTTCTTAGAAAATCTCAACAGTGATATCATTTAACTTGCATTATTTTGCTTTGAGATAAAATTATTAGAAACATGTTTGGTTTAAAGTGACACATAGCCATTTCCAATTTTCCAAATGTGACTGTGCAGCTTGTTAAAAACAGAGCTAGTGAAGTTTCCTTTTTTCTGGTGTCAAATAATTTTATTGTAGGTTGCTCTTGCTTAAAAATGCATGTGCATAAAGAAAGAAATGAAAACTTCCTTTTGCTCTCCTTCAGATCACTGTGGCTTGGGCCATTGCCTTTAATGGAATTAGGCTCTGATGCATATAAAATACAGTTCAGTTTTGCAACCTGAATGTTCAGATCCAAGACTTCTAAAACTTAAGGTTGGTTTGGTTACATTCCCTTTCCCATGTTGTCGTAAGGCTTTCTTACACAGGACGTTAGTCTTTGCTGCTAGTGCAACTCAAAGATGAGTTATCCAAACCACGCTTTTAGGCTGAGCATCAGCTGAACTTTAATCTTTGAAGTGCATGTATTTGGAAGCATAGTTTCATTGACTGTTTGGCTTAACTGAATTTTCCATATTGTATAACATACATAAATATTTTAGCATATATTCACCTATTTGCCTTCGGCTCTCTCCAGTAAGAATGGTAAATGTTATCTGAATCCTCTTTGCCATGTTTGATATCTTTTGATTGACTAGAGCGGTTAACATCCAGAGGACACTTTAACCAGTGCTGACACAGCAAACAAGAAAGCTTTAGCACACTATGTTTCATCTTGACTCAGCAAGATTTCCAGCACTCCCATGTATATATTTTTGTCAGGACGCTTCTGAAATGAAGCATTTGCCTTCTGCAGGACTACACCCACATAGATTTCATTTTTCCTGATGTCTGTCAATATCATGAACTTTATTAACAAATTCAAATTCAAAAACAATTTCAATTCAAGAAAGCTGTCCAAGTTAGTTCTTGCTCATTTCTTACATATGAGGATATCTACAAAACCACAGATGCTCAACAATGGATTTTAATGTATGTGTGTATTTCTTTATATATATGTATCCATTTCATACCAAGACAGATTAGCAGATTAGAGACAAAATAAAATGAAGGAGCTCTTTAAGAAGAATTTGAGCTCTGATTGTAGGGGTCAGTGCAATGGATTTAACTCACAGTTTCAGAAGTTCTCATAGCATAATATTATAGCAGAGTCTTACTAGCTGTCTTTTACATCACTTCGAATAGAATAAGCAACTTTCTATTCTTTATAGACATCTGATGCCAATGTTTTGCAATCAAATTGCAATAACTAAATGTATATCAAAGATTCTTATTTTGGCCCCTACGCCTTTGTATAGATTTTAATTCAGAAGTCCCAATGCCATAAAACTCGAGACTTGAACATGGAACAATGGCAGGATATGATCAGCTTTCTCCATATAAGACATACAAATATTTAACAGCCTTGCAAAATTGCAGTGACAATTTATCAGCCTAGGAAGACTATCTATTTATCCCTTTACCCTTTACCCTGAGGAATGATAGTACTTAAAACAAGACTTTTAAAAAAAAAAAAAGCCTACTATGAGCAGGTAAAATTTGGAAAGTCAAATGCTGAAATGTGTGCTTAGTTGTGGCTATAATGCATGAAGAAGGGGCTGAATTCAAATCTTGAATGCAAAACTTCATTCTACACTAAGGAACAAGTCTAACTTTGTAGCATCGTAAATGTGTTTCTACCCTTCTGTTTGCGTTTACTGAGAGGAGCGTACCCCTGTAAGAAAAAATCCGGTGGCAATTTACCAGATTTTGAACTATAATTATATACACACACACATATCTCCCCACACACATATATAGAGACTATAATGCCGGAAGCATAATCTTTACAAGTTGTATTTATCTGTGCATTTTCATTCCACTTAATTTTGCAACAATACTGATGAAAAATTACTACACCTTGTTCAAATCAGCTGAGAATATATTAATGGAAATACCTCATTTTGTGGTGGTTTTTTTTTTTTTTCTCTCAATAGGCAGCTTAGTAAAAACTTGCATTAAATAATTGGAATTTTATTTCAAGTAGTGAAATATTTTAGTATTTCTATGTTTTGGAAGAATCAGTCTGGAAGAGACTAAAGTCTGGTTTTGAAGCAATTGAATAGGCAAGCTGCTTAGAAGTCCATTGCTACATATCTAAATCAGGAATTAAAAAAAATAAAAAATTTACAGATCTGTTTCCATTTTGTTATCCTTTATAAGATCCTGTCTTCTGTGCTGGAACTCTAATTTACAGCAAACGTAGTTCTTCACACAGACAGCTTGTTCTATTATGCTCATAAATTGTAAATTTAAACATTAAATATTGCTTTTGATACCTAACTGAATGATAAAGCATTCTTATCCCTACAGCTGTGTACAGATCACATCCTCCAAAGCTTAGCATGCCCTACTAGGAACATTATAGAACAAGAGGACTGAGAGGCTAGTCCGTGCTTTTTCTCTGAGGCAAGTTTAAGTACACTTATATCATCCCTGACAGGTGTTTCTTGAAGTATTTTTGAAAACATTTAATGAAGGAGATTTCAGAACCTTCCCTATCCCAGCTTCTGGGTATAGCTATTTCCCCTTATTATCCAATCTAAACATTTTCTGACTACTTCAGTTTCCTGTTGTGTCAAATATGCAAATCAGAGGCCTTAGACATTTGTATCACGTAGGCTTAAAGGAAGAGGCAAATACAAAAGCTAATGTTTAAAGGCATTTACATACCTATCACTGCAGATAGGCACCTAGCAGCATGGTGAAATATATATGGGAGATGCTGAACAAGCCAATTTCAATGGGGGTTGGCTGGATGCAACAGGTATCTTCCCCACTAAAACAAAGAAACGGGAGAAATTGAGCCTCTGTACAGCCAAATACGCTTCCCAGCACTTCTCCTGGGACACTCCTTTTTAATGTGTCCTAAAGCTTGTGTCATCCAATGTCACCATACTGAAATTCACAGTGAGCTAGGGAAATCAGCAGAAGCTATGTCTTTAAATATCTTGGGAGCCCAGGCCATAGTACTTAAAAACTTCCTTTTCCTCAGCAGTTCTGCATACTGTGATTCCCTCTGGGACTCTCCCAATGAACTCAGAAGGATTTCTGTGCGTAAAGGGACCAACGTCTACATTAATTAACATTTAAAAAAAAAAAAGAAAGAAAATAAATGGGTGCGTGTATCACATACACTGTTCATGAAAAGAGTTCAGTCACGGAAATGAGTGACAGGGTATGATATGGTTAAGATTTTTAGAAAAAATGGCATGCAAAATGTGAAGGCAGTTTCATTAAATAAAAACACTTAAACTGTCAATAAAATAGAAAGGAAAAACA
>KZ506790.1:4417-15276 GCA_002844005.1 Limosa lapponica baueri | reverse complement strand
TTAAGAAGGGAGAGCTGAGATCTCTGTGCTGAGAATGATCTCTAGCAAAGATCTTCACATGCTGGAACTGCCACTGCAGCACCTTTCAGAACAACTAAATGCTTTATAAAAATAAATAAATTAATATCAGTCAGTGAGACTTTTTTTTTTTACCCCTGATCTGTTGTCCTAAAAGACTTTTATTATTTTAAAAGGGGTCAGCATTGCAATGTTAATGTCTTTGGCTTATTCGGATGAGATAAACATCATAAACTCTTGAAGTCGAGGAGATTACAGTCTCTAATAAAATACAGAAGGCTGCTAAATAGAATGAAAAGACATATTAGATCAAAGTATTACTCAAGGGTTCTACAACTGGCTCAGACTACAAAAGGAATTATGAGGGTCTTTTTGAGATCTATCACACTCTTTCATGCCACTCAACCATAGTCAAAAGGTGACTAAAGAGGCAAGATTTTGGTACAAGACAGAAGGCACGGAGGAGCACTGACAAAAGTCAATACTACGTAGACTGAAAGATGATCAGACTGAAGGCAAAAAGTTTTGTCTTCTTCCTTCCAAACCCTTAATGTTAACTATGTAAATAGTTGTTTCAAAATAATAGACATACAGTTCATTCACAAGATACTGCTCAATCATAAAAAGAAGCTCCTAGGACAGTTCTCTCAAAACTGTCTTTAAAAAGTCTTAAAAAATATTAGTCTGGCAATGTCAATGTTTAAACCATCTATCCAAGAAAACTTTGAAAATAATCCAACATCAGAAAAAAAAATTTGAGCAACTCCTCCACTAATATCAGCTGATACTTTTGTTGTTGACAGTAATGTCATACTAAAAACAATCAAGGTTTTGTCTTTTTTTAAAAGCATGGAACAATGCCTTCTTCAGTGGTGCCTGAATCCAAGAGAAGCCATTTTTCCCCACTGCTCCTAAAATTGTGCCTGTATTATTCCTACCAGAGAGAGCTAACTTTTATTCCCGCAAAGGGAAGACTTCCACACAGCTTTTTGAATAGTACTTACTCAAATATGGTGGTTTGTAAGGCGCTCGTGTATTAGACAGCAGTCCATCCAACTCCTTCCTCTCCAGAGTGTTGTGAAGGGCCTTCTCTTTGCCGAAGGTGGAGAAGGACCTTTCTGCCCCCGGCTGGGCTTCTGGTGTTTCAAACACTTCAGTGTCTGGAACGGAGTCCATGCCGGGTACGTGCAGATTGCTGCGGTAATCTGCAGCTTGGCGTCCATCAGATGGAACAAAGGAAGGCATCCAGCACCGATCTGAGTGGCCCAGTGCTTTACATTCCTCCGTGCAATTGGAGAAGAGATCCATGCCTGCAAGCATGAGAGAAAAAGAAACTACAGATATAAGCTTCAGCATCACGAACAGCTGCTGACAGATAAGAAAGATTATGCCGAGAAAAGAGAGAAGTGGAAAGAGAAATGTCGTAAGAGCTTCTTCCACTACCTTCATCTCCTAACCAAAAATAGCCGATTGTCCAGTCTTCAGAAGTCAAAGACATCATTTAGTAAGTGTAACTAAATGCCAAAATGTCACACATACACAAAAATACCACAAGAAGAAGGGTATTGGTGGTTCTGTCTCACAAAATCACTTGCAGATCTCACCGTTTAGAACCTGTTCAATTAAAGTTCAATTCCACTTGTAGGTTGATGTCTGTGGTTCACCAGTTGAAAATACTTGTTTAAGAACAGGAAGGAACTGTTTCTACATAAATGTATCTCTCGTGAGAGACGTGAAGTGTCTCCATTGAGGAATCACAGATTTCTTTTATGAAAATGAAATATTAACAAGTCCTACAAAGGAACTACCTGTGCATACGTGAGTACACAGACAGAGCCTACTGGTATTAAAAGTGGATCTTACAAAGTAGAAATCCAGCGTCCAAGTGATCAGGATGGCTTATTTAATTAATTGTTACATCATTCTTTCGGAAGTAGTTTTCATTGCTACTGCAGCAGTCCTCACTATCATCAAGTCATCCAAGTAATGGGACAGAATCCTATAATAAATTACTGTAATTAGCGGTACAAAGGTAGTGGTTGTCCGATGTGACATGGCTGTGGATACTATTGACAAAATTGTTAATGCTTCCCCTATATAAGCAAACACTTGTCCCTGCCAACACGGAACTGTTTGCTTACAAATCCTTTAATGCTATTAAGATTTCGAATGACAAGCTATGCTTCTATTGACTACCTTCAGATGCGCCTTCCAAAAGAATATTTCCTGACTGTGAGTCACTAAGTTGTTGGATTATACTTGTTTTGAGAGGAATGGTGTGTGAAATCATAGGCACATAGTAAAATAAATACCAGCGTCTCCAAGTTGATGTTCGACATCATACAGAAAAGCAAAGAAATATCTTTTTCTTGTATTTATAAAGAGAACGGAGCATCTTAGAATAGGTGTATGTCAAAACTGAACTAAATCTGTTATAAACATTGCATTCACAAGCATTGCATTAGAATTACAAAAAATGACACTGCTTGCAAGAGAAATATGAAGAAATTTTGAACAGCTGTAATAAGATTCATGTAATGTAGCTCATTCACCAGCCAACATTGTAAAGAACTGGATTAGCTTGATCTCCAATGCGAGGATTAGTATTAAGAATTCTACCACTGTTTTGAACCATAATTTGACTTGTATTAGTAATATTTATGCGATATCTCACACTATACAAAAAATCTCTTCAGCAGGCAAGAATCTTTCTGAGCTATCAACAAGTGCTTGAGTACTAAAAGCAGTCATTTAGACAGAAAAAATATGAAGAAAGAAAAAAAGCTTTTAATCTCAGATTAAGTTCACTTTATAATGACTTTTTAATTTTAAATTAAATATACAATACTAGGTCCAGTTTCGATTAGAACCTCGCATTGATAATTGGCATACAGAAGTCTGAAAATAAATTACTGATCAGTGAACTGTTGAAGAATGCAAACGTGAACTGCAGATATGATTAAGAAATCAGATGAAGATCATCAAGCAAGGCATACAAATTGTACAGATCTAAATTCCATAGTGGTAGTAGCTATCAAAGGCTGAAAAGAAAGATTTAGAGGCTTGCTTCCCGTGAAGAAATTAATATATAACAATGTCTATAAACCTCTGTGTCTGTGTATCTTACGTACTGAAATGCCTGCAGAAAAATATCTCTTATGCAAGAAAAGACATATTTTATGAATCTAACTTTTGCCATTCAGAAGATTTAAGTGAAAATCAGCACAAAATGGTTATTTAATTTTTCAGACTTCCTAGCAAAGTTATGTGTAAACAACAAATAACCCTATTTTAATAGGAAAATTATTACAGTTACATTTTTCTAACAGTGTGTCAGTGACCATATTCATTCAACATTTCCTGAAAGACAGAAGGAGAAAGAAATACTTACAGATAAATATTAAATTATATTCTTAAGTCAGTAGGGAGGGACATAGGGAGATATGATAATAATATTGTTTTTAAGATGTATATTCAAAGATAGACCCTTTTTTTCCCCTCCAAGGATTTTTATTTCCCCTGGAAAATTACCCTCCATTTTACTATTTTGTTTTCACATCAGCTGCTAAACTGCAAAATGTCTCTATCCAAATATTATTTTTTTAGTTCCCTTTTGAATACTGCTTGTCTACTGCAGTGCACTGAATAGTATTATATAACAGCTTATTATAAAAGAGATGTTATAGCCCCTATAAATCTGGATTTTGAATAAACAAAGTAATGAATGTAGGGGATATAAAAATGTAAGCTCGTATGACAAACTTTTACCCCCTTGAAGATGAGAATTTGTAAAAGAAAAAAATGTATATACATATAAGTCTGAATTTTAATATACACTGCTGGAACATACAGTAGAATGTAAATGCTTGTTTAGGATGGGAACAAAATGTTCAGAGAGGCCTGGGTTGGGTGTTGTTCCTACTTGAGTCACTCACAACATTCCCTAAGAGTTTCATGGGTGCAGAACCAAGCCCTTGGTTTTAGTATTTTGGCAGAAAATAAATTCAAATTAGCAGTCTGATTTTGAAATCCCTGGGCTCCTACATATATTTACACTGACTGTGATACGAATGCTGGCTATTCTTCCTCCACCTTTTTCCTGTGGGTCATGGTATAGAATTCTCTGTTTCTAATTGAAAAACATTAAAAACAGGGTGGGGGGAAAGGCTATATGTATTTTCCAAGAAGGAAGGATATATCATGGTAAACGAAGTAAGACAGCACAGAACTCCTTCATACACCAAGATCATGTTCTTGATTTATAACAAAAAAGAAATGTTCAGCAGTATAACACTTCTATCTCATCTCCCTCATAAATCTGGTTATATGTATGATCCTTCAGAACTAAACTACCTATCGTAATTGCAAGTCCACATTAAAGAAAAATGCTTTATATTTTTTATTTAGTTATGATAGTAGACCTTGCATGCAGATAAACTGAGATTTTAAAGGTGACACTGAATTCTGAATTTCAAATGTCCTTTGTGGCTACAAACAGATAGTGTGGCGCACTGAAGTGCTGAAAAGTGATAAGCATTGTACTATTGCAAGTACAGCCAACATACAAAAGCTCCTGGCAAAAGCCACTAGTTCATTCCTATTTGTTCAAGCCTTATTACTAGGCAGGCCAGTGGGCAATATGAACTCTCGCACAACCTTAACTTTGCAGATTTTGAAGGAAAACAAGCCTCCGCCCCTCCCTCAAAGGAAACCAGAAACTGGGAAAGGAGTTCAATATGAAGTTTGATATCTGCATCTGAATTTCCTGAACTCAGGTGCTTTGAATCAGATACTTGGTAGCGTTACATTTCTCAAGCGTATTCCCAATTTGCTTCCTTTTCATATTTCAAAAGGAGAAAATCAAAATTTCTATGTGCATGAATGCTAATTGGTTTGAAAGACAGTTCAGATCAAAGCAAAAATTAGGCCTAAAACCACTTTTAAATAATGCATTCTTTCTTAATTTAATTAAGGGAGAAGTGAGAGCAACGAGCGAACAAATTCATATGTATTACTGAGTAAATGATGTAATAAAAAAGCAAAAACACAAATTAAATGTTGACAAAGTATTTTTGTAGTATTGTTATTGAGAGGTGGGTTTTTTTCCCCAATATATGTAATTTTTTCATAACTTCAGCTTTCACTTGGAATTAAATGGCTTTTTCCACTTCTGTGGTAGCTTTTCTTAAAATAGCTAGTTAGATGCGAGATAGGCATGATGTAGGGAGCCAGGCATCCTTGTCAGATCTCCGTTACCAGAACTACTTTCCATTTGGCTAGATCATTATTATTAGTAACTCGAGCAAGTTACTCATTTCCCCATGATTCATGTTTTGTGTCGGTAAATAAGGATAATTACATTAACCTCCTTTGTAGAAGACTTTATCTACTGAACTTCATGAAACAGCTATTCTCATTCTTTCTTGCCAAGTAATTGGTGTGCTGCCTTGGATAAGACTGACTTCATCTACATGAGAACATGAATAAAGTCTCAAACATCTTCAGTATTCGGCTCTTCCAAATCTCGACTTCAAAGCCCTATCTGGACCATTGAGATGTGAACATTATTAAGCGTGCAGCCCAAGGAAAGAAGAGAAAAAAAAGGAAAAGAAACCGCCCTCAGCTTGAGTCAAAGCACTTTTCTAAGCCATTTTCATGTTCACTCTCACTTTATCCGAGATAGACTCTTAGCCCAAGTGATCTTCAAAACAGGATTTAGCTGTCACTCTGCACAGGCTCAGAAGGAATACTGGTTTTCACCGTCCCTTTATCACTAAAATTCTTCTTCTGGCTCCTCAAATTCTTCTCCTTATGAACACCGAAATATCATAGCTCTTCTGCAGTAACGCACACTAACCCTCTTGGGGTTTTACCTAATCTGCACTGAAAAGGTGTGAGGTGACGTCTCACCCTGTGCCTTTGTATTAGACCCCTATCAATTCCCTTCATAAAGTCCACTAGCAGAAGCCTAATTTTAGATCTCAGCTGGTCACCAATCCATACTGTCCAGTACTGCACAGAGGAGATTATAAAAAAAACCTGATGCATTTTACAGTGTATCCATGACAATACATTTACTTAGCTTCACATTTTGGATATTCCTTCCTGAAGTGCATCCGAGAAATCATGCCAATGCAGTGAAAAAGGTGAACCAAAGGTAATATTGTGAAGAACTCCGCACTTTTGGCTTGAGAAAGCTGAGTAGCTAGTGAGCAGCCATAGGAAATAAGCTGATGGCAGGAGTCCAAATCTTACAGGACAGGTGTCTAATCATACAATTTAAACATACGCACATGCAGAGTATTAATTGGCACCCAAGTCGGCAATTTCACAAGGGAGGCCAAGAATTTAATCAACCATGGGAAATAAACTAACCTCATGCTTAGAAATTACTCCTACAGAACATGATTGAAATACAGTGAGTTAATAATAACTAGTAGTGTTGTAGGAGTTGCATTTGTTTTACAACAAATAGCAGCTTTTGTCTCAACAATGTTCAGACAAAGAAGAGCTCAAGTAATTAGAACACACACTCGGGATTGGAGAAACCCCTCCTCTGCTTGCCAAACACTTCTTGTGCTTCTTCACCTTAGGAAAGTCGTATTCCAAAAAGGTCAGATTCCTATCCCAGTCAATGAAATGACTGCCCGATCCATGAAAACTAGGCTCTTGAGTATCCCACTACCTGCCATTCCCCGCTAAATGCAGATGACAGTACTTTTGTACTTCACGGATGTTAAGGTAGATGAGAATGTGGGCAATTACGAGTTGTTCAGGTGGTACTTTCATGGGAACAATATGAATCTCTTACATGCATTCCAGCACATTTGAAACCATGATTAAATCACTATCAAGGAAATATATTTTGTGAAAAGGTGAACTAGAATCTTATTTCAAAACATCATAAAACATTTTGTGATACATAGAACAGCTTCGTTCAGAATTTGCACTAAATAATTGTGCAGGATAAATCTATGACACAGTGATAGATTTTCACCCTGCATGTTTTCCTTCCCAATTAATAACTGCCCATGACTTCTGACAGTCAGCTTGGCTAGGAATGGACTACTACGGAATACCTCCTTTTGTGCCACAGGACTGTTTGCTGGTGAGAGTAACAGAATGTACAGAACAGTAAAAAGACGTTTTGCGAGCAGAACACGCTGCTGACTAGAACTGGTAGGGAGTGAGTTTTACTTGTCAATGTGAATTATCTGCTAAATGTTTTTGGATGCAAATACAGTCCTTTTGAAAATAAATATGACGCTGAGTAGTATCAGGTAACATCTTGAAAAAAAACAGTCCAAACTTCTGCCATCTTATCAACCAGTGTGTTTTCCTTCAATAATTTAGAAAGAATTGATCATAGAGCACCAGAATGACTAAAAAACTGAGAAGGCATTCCCTCAGGTATTTCCTCTAGCCATTCAAGATCAAACAAGATTTATGCTCCTTTTTTTTCCCCCCCTCACAAAATTCATCACCAAATGCTAATAGCAAGAGTGAAGCTTTTATATCAAAATATCTTGTCATTGCTGAGGTCAAGGGGCGTGTTCTTTGCATCGTGACAGATAGATTCAGCCCAAAACTTACTACACTTTACATATGTAGAAGTTTAAAGCAGTTTCTACAGAGATGTATTTTAAAATATCTATTTGGAACTAGCATTTAAAAAATCGTGCATGCAAATTATTCTCAAACCACAGCACCAATATATTAAGTTGGAAGTTCTGTGGATTTGAGGTTTCAGTTCAAACTGTTAATTGTGAGCAGACCAAACTTTACTGTCAGCTTGCGTTACTTCATGTGTAATCACTATTGTAGACACAGAAGTTCATAAATCACATCAGATTCTTAAATGATTTGAAATTATTTTGAAAGTATAGAATAGATTTTCCCCCCCTAGTTTGATAAAATAGAAATGATGAAAATGAAGAAATTGCTCAGCTAAGGACTAATGCCAAGTTTGACAGTAGTTCCAGTGTTCGTATCTGAGATAGACCACTTTTAAAATGGAGAGAAAGAATAAAGAGCAGAGGCACAACAGTAACAGCCCTGAAAGCATCTAAAAGAAAATAGCTTTCAGTTGATGTGCAACTATATGATTATATTCCCACCATCAGTCAAATCCAGCCCCTTCTGCAGATGTTTATTCTTTTCTCTCCTGTTTGGTTATTATGGTTCATTATGTTGAGGGACTAAGCTGATTGAAATGTTCATTGAGATGACTGCTGCAGTAAAATGCGTAAAAAAAAAAAGGGAATGCAGGGAGGGCAGGAGGAGAGGGAGCTTTTTATAACTCAGTAGCACTGATTGCTGCACCAGAAACAGTGCGAAAGAAAGGGTGGGGGGAGGCTAAATACATAGCTTTTTAAAACAACAATAAATCATACGCCATATATAGGCCAAAAATGAAAGAGGCTCTGTGTTCAGATGTAAACTTCTGGCAAGACCTGGTTTGTTGTCAGGTTCCCAGACACAAAATAGACACTCTGTTCACTTAGCATGAAGCCCTGCAAGAAGCAGGGAGCTCCGGAGACTCTTGGCTCTTCTCGAGTCTCATTAGGTCTGCATATTAATGACTTGCAGCAATATAAAGGGGCCCTGTAGCAGCCTCCTCTTCCCCTGGTGCCTGGGTTTCCCATCGTTAAGGGCACAGCGACTATAGCAGCAAAATAATAGAGGACGTTAACAGAGCACGCGGGTGAGACAGCACTGCTATGACAGCACCGAGTCCCTTGCTCTGGTATCTTCTAAGACCAGGGTCAGGGGAAGAAAAAGTGGACAACTGGAGAGACTGTGGCAGGAGTTTCTACCACACACTTGTAGAAAATCCTTATACATGATAGAGCACGCAGGAAACAAGGGGAAAGAAATCCCTGTGTTGAATCAAGACATACCAGACCTTTGGAGACTGTGGTAGGGAGGGAAGCATGAGCATTTGCGGCTAAAATGCAATGCGAGGGTGAGACAGAATTCTAATGCATAGGCTCTGAACAAATGTCCCTTTCAGAAGAAAACTGACAGTATGAGAGCAAAGACAGCAAGCTGTACACATGGGAATAACACTGCAATGTATACATTTTCTAGGTGATTCAAATCATAGTCTTTTAAAGCATTTCTTTCCTTTGCCAGGACTGAAAGAAATGTACTTAAGAATACCTTAGCCTTATTAACATGGAGATCACTTATACTGCATGCTGCCTCAATTTGAATTAAAAAACAATCCTCGAAACATGCTAAGGTATTACACATTCAGGGCACCCGATGTGTTTCCACTGATCCCCAGCAAAAATCCTCACAGTCTGGCTGTCATTCAATCACTGGGTTCATTCTTTCCCTTGGGAACTCCCCCTGCACTTCACACTGCCATGCCAGCTGAAGTGCCTGCTAAACAAAATTGCCTAATGCTTTGAAATTCTGTAAATCTGCTGCTGGGAAAAAGAGAAAAATAAAATAAATAATAAAGAAAAAGCACTGTAAAATGTACCAACAACTTTGTTTTAATGTGCAGGAAGTTTTGCTACAGCAAATGATGCCGAATAACATACCAACCCTCCCCGAAGGAAATGAATAAAATAAACTGTGGTCTGTGAATGAAAGGGCTTCAAAATTGTCTCCTTGCCCAGGTAACTGTCGCAGCAAGCTGACTGAGACCCAGCCTCCCATCCAATATGCTCATATTATTTATGCCACTCTTCTACTATATTCCTATGAGTAACTGTTCTTTCTAGTCTCCCTACTTAAAGATCGACTATTTCCATTCTCTTATCAGACTTACCAGAGGATTGACCTCGATTAGTGGCATCATGATCACTGTCTCCTTGCTCACTGTCTCCATGACCACTGTCCTTAGAGCTTACTATGTCTGCTTCCTGGAATGCAGAACTAGACACAGAAACATCTTTACATTAGAATAAACATGAAAGAGGAACTCATAAAACATTCTTCTGCCATCACACGGCCAAACACGGTGCTGCATTCACCCCCTCCTGCCTTGCTGCACTGCTTCTGCAGAGGTGTTATCTCCACCAGGAACCAAACTGGGATGTTCAGACCTTGGTACTCTAGCCGAAAGGGACAGGAAGCAGTATAACTCCGCCTGGTTTTCATGTCATTGGTCTAAATAATTTGGTGGCGTTTACTTAAGCTGGATAGCTAAATTTTAACTCATAGAGACCAATGTTTTCTGGAAGACCCTATGGAAGCATTCATAGGCATTTAAAGCACGTTTTGGACTAACACAAACCAAGATTTTGTTCTCTTTTCAGTTGGTTTTGAAACCAGTTCAGAAGAGCCGTAATTCAAACTCATTTACTCGACAGTGTTGTATTTAATACATCTGCATGCAACCAATTTCCCATTGCTTTACCACTATTTTACATCTGCAGTAAACACATTTCTGTACCCCATTTGGACTTGCTAGAGCATGCATTAGGGAAACAAGGCTAAGGAGCTCATACCTGTTTACTCGTCGGGGTCTGTCAACTAGGTAACTGAGCTCAGCACGCTGATGTTTTGTCTAGGAAAAAAAGAAAATAGTGGGAAATTTTTTAACTCCTGATATTTCTGTAACCAGCATCAGAAAATACAGCAGAGCAGCTCACCATATTCACTATAAATGGTAATGTTTAGCTGCAAGTAGGCCTACACAATCTGTTTCTAGGCTGTAGGGGAAAAAACCCAGCTCTTATTCGCACAGATGGGAAGTCATGAGGGATTTTTTTTCCTGAGTTTTTTGGGATGAGATTCTGACACGTTTTCTCACAGTGCATGCTGTTGAGCATCACAAGGACTCCCACAAAAATCAACAGAACTATTTCTAGAGTTGTGTACTACTT
>KZ506789.1:132101-143338 GCA_002844005.1 Limosa lapponica baueri | reverse complement strand
TCCCTGTGCTGCATCTATAGCCCCGGTCGAAGAAGGCTCTGAAGAGCCCGGGCAAGGCCACCGCCGCCTGCTGGGGTTGCACCGTGGGGCAATGCACTTTTTGGGCCACAGATATTGGTGGCTAGAGTCATGCCAGGAATGCCATTTCCTTCCCTCTCCCCAAATGAGGCTGTCTACCTTATTTTTCTACCTGATTAACTGTTACCAAAGGCCTTTAGGAGCCTCTGATAAACTGTTCCTGAAGTCCAAACTAATATTATTAACTATGAATCTTCTCCTATAAATAATTCCCAGAAGTAGATCAATGCTACAACTGAGTCTATGGATTCACTGGAATCATTTCTTCCTGTTACTCCTGGATTTTTTTTCCCCTGTCGCCACTAATCAATTATGATGATAAAACTACCCTGGAACACCCCCAAAATAAAGATAAACAGTGTGTATTATCAGAGGCTGGGGATGTGCGCAGCATTGAAGATGCGTTACCTTCTCTGTGGCACATTTGTTTTCCCCAACAGACAGTTACGGGAGGAAAAAAAAAAAAGGAGGCAGAGTAAATGAATGGTCTGGATGTAACACAGCATTAATTCCCTGACCTTCTGCATTGAGTGACTAAGAATCTCAATCTCAATTATTCCTTTCATGATGGAATCTAAAATAGACGCAGCAAGTCCTCACATTCTTGCTCAAAACCAGGAGAGGTGGAATGAGATGAGCCAGCCCGATCATTTGGTACTGAGACCACATTCATTATCAGTTCCGTGTCATCCAAAAAAATTGACTGCGGGAGAAAGCAAGAGCACCCAAGGAGAATTACTGCAAAACGTGCACTGCCAGTATCTGTATAAATACAGACACACAGTTATATATGCATATGCACTTAAAATTCACGAGTCTGAAGCTGAATCAGGGGCAGGAAAAACAAGTCACTCCCTAGAGGGCATCGTCACTATAAATTTCCAACAGGCGGATCAAAATTGATGAAAACACCCTGAAAGGTTGATAAACAAAGCGACTCTCTGTAGGTGATGGGGATCCTCACAATCATGCGACTTCACCCCCACTAACAGGGATGATCTGAGGGACCCCGTGACAAGGTCTGGACACACCACGCGACCTGTCGAGGCGCCAGTGGGTGGGACACCATAAGTGATGAGGGGACACCATAAGTGATGAGGCCTGAGGAGAAGGTAAGGGAACTATTCACCCTGCAGGGCTCTGCAGGTCACCTCCCTTGCGTGGTTATGTCCCAAAGTGTCTGCATTCAGTGGCTGATCTAGTGGTGGGAACAAAGAATTGTTCAGATTTGCCCAGCTGTTGGGAACGTGGGGAGGACCCGTCCCACCATGTCCCCTCGTCCAGAGGAGAGGCACTGCGGTGGAGTATCTTGTCCCTTCAGCCATCTGAGCCAAACCCTCCTCTGGCCAATGGTCCCATTTTGAAGTTTTCCCCTCTGGCCCAGAGGAAATGGCAAAAGCATCACTTTCTGGTGTTTCCCCGCTCACTTGAGAGAGTTAACCAGTTTATTTACCTCTCTCCGGTTAATCAACTAATTCTTATTGCTGATACAGCAAATTCCATGACCATTAAGTTCGCATCAAAGGAGGCACAAGCAAGAAAGTTTCCATGAAGCTTTAGACTGTCTGAGCCCAGATCTTCAGTGGGTGTGAAATTCTCACAGTTACACCAGCGATGGACTCACCTTTGAAGGTGCAGGCAGGAGCCTCGCTCACTGAACGTAGGGGCTATTACCAGGCTCCTTGGTGTCCCCCCTCCATCCCGGATTTCCCTTTAATGCAATTCTCTGGCATTCCAGCAGCAGAGCGAATTAGTCTCCCAAGTCTGCCCTTCTGGCCAGGCCCCGGCGCAGCACGTGGGAAGGCTGCAACAAGCCTGGGAGACAAGAAGTCATACGCAGCCTCTGGCCATATCTTAAATTCCAGCATTGTACGTCAGGAAGAAATGCGCCTGGTGAATGTAGCTGTAACTACATTAAAACACCATAATTTAATTCTAACCACATCATTACGGAGGCGCAGATCAGATAAGCAGGCAGAGCTCAGGAGAGATGAAGCCACGGCTGCGCTGGGCTCGTGGGAGCTGTGCCCCGCCGGCACCCCTCAGCTCCGGCAGATTTGGGGCTCAGAGAGAGTCACGCTTCCTCCTGGTGGGATGTCACATGCATTTGAACTGCAAACCCCCCTCTGCAGAAGGCATCCTTCCCCCCTTGCCCTGCTCCAACCTGCTGCCCACTGAAATCACAGCACCCAAACCGGGCAGACCCCCACATCCCTCTCCTGGGAGGGTTTTTTGGGCCACATTGACCTTGCTCAGTCACACACAGTCCTGCTCGCACCCGAGAGGCTTCCTCAGCGCATTCGTGCCGAGGGTGGATGGTGGCAGTGGTTGCTGCGCAGAGGGAGTGCTCGCAGCCCACCACTGAGCTGCTGCCCCGACACCCCACCACGCTCTCCAGCCCTTCACCGCATCCCAGGGATCTCCAGCATGCCAGCCCGGAGCCCAGCGAGGGGATGTGAGGGAGGAGGAGTCCCATGTCAGCCTCCCCTGCACTCGGCCATCCACACACGCTGCCGCCCAAATGTCATCCTCCCTCAGGGCATCAGTGCCTCGGCCAAAATCACACCACACCACCACGTCTGGCCATGGACCAAGAAACAACCTTTGAGTTATTACTGAGAAATCTCCTCATTCCAGCGAGCATTCTTTTCCCATATTTAAGAAATTCCTCATCTTCAAGCATCCTCTCCCCTTAGATTTAAAACACTGATGCGCCGCCTGTCAAGGCCCTGGGTTCCCGGTCTGACTTCTGGGCAGCCGTGAGATTAACTCTTTTCTTCCAAATCATCTTAAGCGGAGGTTAATGCTGAACTTGTGCCTGTGCCTTTGCTGAGTCAGGGCTTTGCCAACTCCCTGCTTTATTTATTTGGCTTTCTGTGACTGCTGAGCCGAGATGGCAAGGATCCTACCTTGAACCTCCCCTGGGACTCCTTGTGATAAAACGCAAAGGCTGCAAACACTGTGGAGTCTCTGCTGCATTAGGAGAGTAGTTTCATGAAGATTCATGTCTTTCATATTGTTCTATGAAATTAAAGGGCAGAGGAAAATCACTTTCGAGGAAGTGAAGATCTACTGCAGCAATTTAGATGTAAACATAATTAAGCAACTGGTCCTGACATACTTGACCCTTCTTGGCAAAAGTTCAACTGGAATTTTCATCGCTGCTAAGATCAAGCCATGCAAACAATTTGAACAGGCTTCGTCAGGAGAGTAAGATCCAAAAGAGATTTTGGGACAAGCTATATAATAATGCTCTTCTCCGTCCTTCTGAGCCAGATCCAGATCTTTGGGTCCTTCATCTCTCCTCCTGCATCACTGACCTGCCACGTGGCAGCATAATAGTCACACTTAAACATGTATAAAAGCCCATGCAAGCCACAGCTGGCAACACAGCAAACCTGGTTTTCAGACTCCAGATACCAGTTCAAGAAATGCTGCCAACGCACATGGAGCGCTACTCTGTGACAAAGTCCCTCTGCCCCTTCATACTTATTCCAATTACTTTGATGGGCTAATTTAATGTGGAAGGCTCTTGGCTGGTCAAGCATTGTCTCTCTCCCCTCTAACTTCCTGCCAGATGAGGTACAGTGTGTCCTCCTGAGGTGGCCACAGCCAGGTTTGACTGGCATAGATGCCCTGCCACATGCTCTGGCTGAACATGACAGGTTGATGTCCAGATGACATCCCTCCATCCCACCCAGAGTGGTCCCACCTGAAGCCTTGTGCCTTATGGTGGGATGGGGGGCAGAGCCTGGAGCTGGGGCCAGCCAGGACCCCGGGTACTGCACCCCAGGAGAGGGAGATTTTAAAAATCTATCTTAAATCACTGCAGCTACAGTTGTGAGAGCTGGGTTGAGAGCTCCCAGTGTTGGATCAGAAATGCTACAGCCCTGTACCTCAAAAAACCCAAACCAGTTCAAAATCCACGCCTCCCAGTTAAGGTTAGTTCAAAGCGCTGTGTACGCCTGACTGTGTCTCCGCTGGTGCTGTGCCAGATTGGGTGCAACCTTTTTCTTCCACAGCCCGGGCACAATTAACACACACCCTAATTCCACCGAAACAGGGCTGCGTATGTACCCTCGATGCAGATCCCGTCCGTCCTGCCCCAGCAGCACGTGGACCCCGCATGAGGAGCTGGAGAATCCGCTTCAGGCCAGGTCTGCAGAGCGACACTCGCTGAAGCGGAAGTGACTCAAACCCAGGTCAGCCGTGGGGTTTTCCGTGCAAGCTTTTCTGAATTAGTTTAAACCTGGCTGGCACAGAATTAGTTGCATTTAACTGACCGAAATAAGAACTGGGTATTTAACATTTGGGTTTGGTAACTTGTTTTTGAACAGGGACAGCTACAAATGTGCAAGCTGTAAGTGTAAATATGCTTATGAATTGGTTATAGCTAAGCAAAATCAAGCTGCTCTTAAGCTGAGTTGGGCGCGTGGAGCTTTGGTGGTGATATTTAGAGCTTTCCCGAGTCCCTGGGTATGGAGTGGTTTTCTAAAATTGCTGGGTTTTTTTCT
This sequence comes from Limosa lapponica baueri, assembly GCA_002844005.1. NCBI lineage: Eukaryota > Metazoa > Chordata > Aves > Charadriiformes > Scolopacidae > Limosa > Limosa lapponica. The sequence continues at coordinate 138,746 of KZ506789.1, read as the reverse complement.
TTTCTTTTTGTTTAAAGTAAATGTATAGTCTTTGAAGCTCCAAGGGAAGAACTTGAAAAATGTGACCTTTAGAGCTTTGATACTAGATGACAAATAAAAAGACTCCAAAGGACAATCCCTTTAAAAATATACGTGGCTATTACTTAGCGAGCAGAGAAAGGAAATAAGCATGATGTGTTTTGTTTGGAGGCTGAGACTGACAGCAGCCTCTTATGTTATCCTTAAAATATTGCTGGGATAACATGGTACTGGCGAACGCCTGCTGTATGCGACATTGCCTGCCCATTTTGCAGGAGCAGGTGTCTCCTGGGTTGGGGCTCACTGGGCTGGGCCACTGGGCTCGCTGGGCTGGGCCACCAGCCGTGCACAGACCCCAGGCGACGGCGGTTCCAGCAGAGCTGGTGCAAAGTTGCTTGAGGAGGCTGAGGCCAAATGCGTGGTGGCACTCCAGAAGGTGACCTTTGCTTAGCTGGAGCTTGAGAGCATTTCAGCCACATCTTTCCCAAGCAAAATCTCCACATCATTTGGGAACCACACCTGGAGACCCCCAAGGACCCTCAGCAGCTACCCTTTATGCTATTTCTCATTGGGATGCTCTTCCAAGGAAAATCTGGGGAATACCTAGCTGGGGTGGACAGAGTCTCCTGGACTTGATCTTCCAGAGTGAGGCCATTTTGGAGTAATACATCATTAAAGCTCCATCGCTCTCGTGATGTATTGGTGTAATGCACCATCAGAGCAGCATTGCTCCAGTGATGCATTACTCCTCACATAACGTGAGCCTCTCCCCACCCGAGCATCCACCAGCAAGAACATGTTCAGGACAGCCAGGACATTTTAATTTATTACTTTCAAAAACTTTTGGAAACTTGCATGGTTTATTCTGAAACTTGGGTTTATTTCCTTTTGGGTACCCAGCTGGGGCCAGAGGTACCATTTTCAGGTCTCTGGAGAACACCCCACAGGGTTTACCATGCCATGATGCTGTGGTCTAGAAGCTGAAGACCTCAATTCTGTGTCAGGTGCTGCCTTTTAAATGTCGAAAGAGACCAGGGAAGCCATGTTTCACCTTGCTGACTCCCTTCCTTCCCTTTTCCTCCTGTTTCCTGCAGCGGGGCTGCCCCTTGGCTCTGGGCAGCAAAGGGTTTCTGCTCCACCACGAGGACCACGGCGTGTCCCTGCCCTGTTTGGCATCCCCGAGTGACAGCCCTGTGCATCCGTTTGACACAAGTATGATTACAATCCCACCATTAATACAAGTCACTCGAAGGAGCAGGCAATGGGCAGTAACAATTATCAAAGTTTTATCTCTTTTAAAGTCTTTTCTTTTTTAAAAAACACATGGACGTTTTAAAACCTTTTTACAGCTCCTCCTTCCTCCCTTTTTTGCTCACCTCCCCGTACTGCTGCAGTTTGCCATAGATATAACACAGCTGGTTTGAATCAATATGGGGACAATATTTAGCTGTTCTGTATCAACAACAACAAAAAACCAAAATTAAAACCAACACAAACTTAGCCGAGAAAGTAATAAGAAGAGAAACTCAATTACTGTTTCATCTGGCATTATTGTAGCTTTGCTGCTCTTTGTCAGGGACTTCTTCCTGGCAAAATTGGAGAGATTATCTTGTCTGGATGTTATGAAGTAGCTAATCCCTTCTGCAAGTGGAGGAGAGCCAAATGTTTCACATTGGGCCAGTGGAGGTGTAAATATGGTGACAAAGCGCTGCCACCAGCTCCCTGGCTGACCCTGCCCTGGTCTCCAAAGGCAACTTTTTGCCAGGGCTTTGCACCGTCCGCATCCTTGCAAAATACCAAGATTTCTCCAAGATAACCCAAAAGATTTCCCCTTTCCCTGCCTCCCTGGCACAGCCCTCGATGGCGAGCCCCAGCCACACACCCCGCGGGCAGACAAGCCCCGAGCATGGCCAGCAGAGCACACAGCCCTGGTCACGCCAGCAGGTCACCAGTTTAACAAGACCAGTATAAGAAGCATTAAGACAGCAACTGGCACTGACACGTGGAGAGGGGCCGGGGCTGGCAGCAGGCGAGGAAGAGCTCACCCAGCCCCAAAAAGGCAACTCGGGGCAAGGGGATGCAGAGTGGGGACCCCTCGTGTGTCCCACCACCGATAACCACAGCACGAGTGGTTTCAGCAAGCGTGGGCCAGCACGGCAAGGTGTTTGGGGACTGGGAGCCCTGGGGCTTTGGCAGTGGGCGAGTAAATCCCCCCGGAGCCAGCAGATCAGGCACGCTGTCTCCTCTCTGCTTGTGGGGAACAGGAGAGTCCCAGCCTGGACCACGCACCGCGACCGGCTTGTCCCCAGCGGTGCCATCAGTCCACGCGAGGAAGCCGGCAGGGAGGAAGGACGAGGTGTGCCCCATGAGCTCAGCCATCAGCCCCAGCAGACTGCAGCGGCTCCATCTCCCCATCGAGCAGAGATGAGGATGAGGATGAAGATGTCCCTGCCTTCCTCCAGCCGGCCAGCTACAAGACACGTGGCAGGGCATGGAGGTGAGACCTCGGAAAGCAACATTGGAGGAAAAAACCTACACTGTACTCACTAGATTTTATATGGCATATTTAAAAAAACTCCAGGGCCATCATTTCCAGCAAAGACAAAGTCTTATTTTCATGGAAGAACGGCTATTTTTTTGTTACTTCATATCAAACATAACCAGGGTAAGGTTGCCTTAAACAGAAATTCATAAAGGTCTAATCTTTAATCACACTGTACATTAACCCAGAGCAACATATTTATGTAAACAGCACTGACACAACTAACACCTTTCGGCTCAGCAAGAGATCTCTATTACAGCCCTGAGAAAAAGAAAATCACGAGCCCTCGTACATCACCGTCCCCGGGATGGAGCCCGCTTGCCCTCCCTCTTCCGTAATGATAACGGAGAGACAAGACAATCTCTCACCTGCCCATCCACCCCCGCTCCCCTCCCAAACCCAGAAGCTCAGGTAAAACCTATTTGCAAAGCTGGGGAGATGCAAAAGGTTGCTCGGCTGGAAAAACTGACCAGCCGCTGGGCACGGTACGTATGGATGTGCCCGTGCATATACACACATGTATATATCTAATGATAATTACTTCTTTTCAGCAGCAAGCAACGCGCCTGTTACAACCAAAAATGATTTTGCTATTTCGACGCCGGGAAATCTGCAAGTCAAAGGTGAGGGAACGACTGCACAGAGCAGCCAATATTAAAAAATCACAATCTGGCAGCCAGCAGCAGCCTGCGATTTCTGGGCGAGCTGGATTGCCAATCATTTTTATACCTCTGCGCTTTAAATAGCAATAATGTGTTGAATGTGAAATTGCCTGTGCTGATGTGGTTTGCTTCACGCTATTAAAATACAAGCGCCGGGACACATATTACACATTTGTGATTCTTCAGAGACATTGTTGGGGGAAAAATACAAACTCCAGTGGAAATTTGGGGGAGCGGGGACCCAAGAGGTAAAGGGGGAGGGTGAAGTGGGCAGTCAGGTCTCTGGAAGACCACAAGATACAAAAGGAATCAGGGATGACACCATTCAGCTAATCTGGATATGCCCAGGAAATAGCCAATTATTTCAAAGTCATCGGAGTACATTAAGTGACGGAGATTATTTCCTATAACGTTTTTTCCCGGTTCGATTTCCATGTGTTTTGCTCTGGTTTGGCTCATTCCAGATCAACACTTGGCCCAAGACCTGACCCCTGCTCTGGAGCCAGGCTGCTGCCGGGCTCTCCTGCAGCACTTTTCCCTTTACAGGGACAGGAGCCCCAGCAAAGGTGCCTGCTCTCGTGGCACCCGTTCAACAGAGGCAGAGACCGGCCAAGTGATTAACCCAGGAGACAGGGAGCACATGGAGGAGGAGAGGGCAGAAGACAGCTCCAGAACTTTCTCTAGGGAAAATACCTGGGTTTGCCAGCAAGCCGAGCAGCGTCCCGTGTTACACGCTGGCTGGTGTTAACCTCCCAAGGAGCCTCCGAAGGACTGGAGATGCCACCCACGACGCAGCATCCCGCCACGCAGAGGCTGTGGCAGCTCCGTCCATCATTCCAGCCGGGTCAAGAGCAAAACCAAAGACAGGATGAAGCATTGGATCCTGCCCAGGTAACCTGGCTCCCAACTGAATTTGGGGGTTGTAGGACTTGTCCTGTCTGTGCCGACAGCAGCGTGGCTGCCCCAGCGTCAGAGACAGGAGCAAAGCCCTCTCAGCATTGGGGGTGACCACCCAAATCCCACCCTCAAATCATAAAACTGTTCCCATTACACACCTTCCCACGAGCGGCCGGTCAGTTTTGCCAGGACTTTCCGAGACCGTCGGTAACGCTCCGGCAGCTTTGCCTGGGCAAGGACGTGGAGTGCTGGATCCTTCCCAAACACGCTGCTTCCCATCTTCCTAGGAGCATTTTTCCTCCCGAATCAGGCAGTCGTTATGCACTCTGACAGCCACATAACTCTTTTTGGCCGAGTGAATTGCTTAATCTGTGGTTTTACAGCCTTACTTATATACAAGTACCCACATATAATGCGTATCTGTATAAAAAATGTACACAAGCCGTCTCTGCATCTCCTGGAAGAGGAAAAAGCTGTGATGTCTGCACAGTGCTATTCCCGTCCATCTAAGAAGTTATTGCATGATTCAATAATCTCCACCCTGCCTTCTGCTCCCTCCCAACACCCCCCCTTTTTTTGTTAACAGATAAAGAGCCGTTTCTCAGTCACACCTCCCAGGTGCCAAACTTCTGCAAAGCTTTTCAAGAACAGGGGCGTTCCTGCCTCAGGTGTATGAAGCCCACGGGTTGAGAGTAAATAAAATTAAAAAAACCCAAACATGTGCTTTAATATTCTCAGGACTAGTTTTGCCAGAGCATCATCTCACAGGGCTGGGTGGGAGAGCAGCGGGACAAGGACCCCAAGCAGGGGTCCTGCCCTTGGGAGCACCCAGGCAGGCGAGGGACAGGAGCGGGAGACGGAGAACCGGGATGAACGTTTTACAGACGGGGAACAAAGCAAAGAGATTTAAGGTCCTGTCACACTCGGGGGTTTTATTAGTCCATCTGCAGCAGATATAGAACTGATTTTTTTTATTAATATTTTTTAAGAGAACAGGCATACCGGTTAAGTCCTAGTAATAAAAGGTGTCAGAATGGAATAAAAACTGAAGTATCTCTGTTCATCATGCTCATGGACCCTTGTGCTCTTTAAACAAGGTCACACAAAACCAGGACTCGAACCTGTATTTCTCCAGCCCTTTCCCTGTCTCTGCCGAGCGGCACCGGCCCCGTCCCTCTGTCCCCACACGTCTCCGCTCCTCCCGATCCCTCTCTCTGCCGGAGTTTGGCCCTGGCAGCGACTTCACCTCCAACAGCCACATCCTCCATCCATCCTGCAGCACATCGGGAGGAGACGTGGCACGGACAGGCCTCACACCCAGAGAGCACAACGGCATCAGAATAAAAAAAGGCTGAGAAAATTAACTTTAAAATGTTAAACAGGAAGAACAAAGGCGTTGGAGGCGAGCTGGAAGACGAACTGTGCTCAGAGGAGAAAATAGCCCATCGTTTAGGTGCAAAGGTGCTGTGTTTACAGCGGTTGCGGACGCAGAGGAGATGGCAAGTGAGATATTGATTTGCTAAGCAGATGAGCTGAAATTCTGAATGCATCGGAGATGCTGATAGGAAGAAAAAAAAAAGAGGTAGATGGAGAGACAGGGGAACGCAAGAGAAACAGCTGTGTACACTGAGATGCATGAGATGTTATGGAAAATAGAAGGTCATCATGATCCATGAAATTCTCCAAAGAAATAGGAGAAGTGGAGATCGCAGGGAGACAGCAGATGTTTTCATGCCAAGACAATGATGGAACCGTAATTACAGCGAGATAGAGCATCCTGCATAGTCACAGCAACAAAGAAACAAAACAAAACCCCAAACCAGACACGTTTGATTGGCAACTGGAAAAGGCTACAAAAAGGTAATAAGCATTTAGCCCTTCTATTACACGGGAGTCAGACAAGTGGCAGGGAGAGGGCACCTCTCCAGTGCAGAGCGGGAACACTGCCCGGGAGGTCAAGCTGCGAACAAAAATCCGTGTTTTTATATGGGTCTCACACGCACCAGAGCTGGGGGCTCAGAAGTAGGATTTTCTCCCCATTTTCGAGAAGGGGGGTCCAGGCACACAAGGCCTGAGGCTGGGATGTTCAGCAGACAACAGGGCACGCGATTCCTCACCGTCCCTGGGCAAAGCCATCCCAGGCTCAAGGGCAAAACCCGAGCGAGCAGCGGAGTCGGGCACCGGCTGTGGCTGCCGGGTCCCGTCCCATCTCAGCCACCGCTGGCAAGTGTCCCGGGGGTCCAGGAGAGGACGAGCGTGGTCTGAATGTGGGGTTGGAGCTTGTGTGCATGAAAGCTTGGCTGTCCTTGCACACTGCCAGCCCTGCAAGTGGCAGCAACAGCACTGGGACAGCGAGGGGACTCTCCCCTGGGAGACCGAGAGGAGCTCTTCAGCCGGGGGACCTCTGGGCACGGCCAGCACAGACCATCAGTCTCCGGCCCGGAGGCTTCAAAAGCATCACCGGGAACACAACAGCGGAGTTTACATTAAGCAAAGGCAACTGAGGGAGGAAAATGAGAAACTCCT
>KZ506789.1:112017-126045 GCA_002844005.1 Limosa lapponica baueri | reverse complement strand
GCATTTGCCAGCTTCAAGCCAGCCCCAAGGTTTTAAGTTTTTTTTCCCCATTCAACTTTTGAGCAGAGGCCAGGGAGGAATTTTTTTTTTTTTTTGCTTTAAAGCTACAGTATCTGTCATTATGGCTTTTAACACCCCGCCTTTCGCTGAGATGAGGTATGTGTTTCTAGTGAAATGGTAACAGTTGAGCAAAACGAGTTTCAATGGACCACAAAACTCCGCACACTGGTGTAAACAGGTCTTCTCGCAAGAGGTTGCCAAACCAAATTGTAACAGTGCAAAATAAGGGTTATTCTTTTGCTTTTCTCTGCAGAAAGAGTTGTCGAGGCATCTAGGACACGGCTAGTAGTCAAGCCACTGAGCAAATCCTCTTTCCACCAGAGTTCTGTTTATTGACAGGACCTAGGAGGAGGTGAAAAAAAAAGTAGGGAGGTGAAAAAACCACTAGCAAGAAACATTAGCAAGTTCCTAATCAACAGTAAAAAGTCTGCACAAACTCTAAGTGTTGAAAAAACAGGTATGTCAACATACACACCTCATCTCCCATCAAGTTCCACAGCTGTATCAGAGGCAGACCTGTAGCGCTATCGTAATTTGTGACCTGGAAAGATAGAAAAAAACCATTGATGTTCAGCAATTCTGGCCTGAGCGTGGAGGACGCAAGGCTGGCATCACTCACTGCATACCAGAAACTCCCTACTTCTTTGTAGGCTGGAGGAAACGTCCCTACTGCCAGCGGGCAGCTGGGACACCCTGCAGGCAAGTTTGCTCCAGTCACTCAAACCCATGCCCTTGCTGGAATTCGTGATGCACTTGAGCACTGCGTTAAACCAAAGCAAGCCGTGAGATGGAGCACCACAAACACTCTCAGCTTTCCCCACGGCCCAATTAACTTACATGGATGGCTACAGCCACTATTAGCAAAAAGAGGGAAGTGCCTCTTCATGGAGGTCGGGCACATGCAGAAGCCTTTGGGACACTGCCAGAAGCCTTACTTCTCTCCCTGGCCAGCCAGAGGCCGGGCCCCGATGTCAGCGTTGCACAGACTGGCAAAGCAGCACAGAGCCAGCCAAACACTCGATCCGCTGGACAAGAGGCCACTGTGTGCTCTGTAAAGCCACCTGGGTGCCCTTCCTCCCTGCCCACATCAGTAACAAGAGGGAATCCTCAACCCTTCCCAGCCACAGAGCCCTGAGCAGTGTTGATGCTACACGAAGAAGTTCTCGGCGCCACCATTTCCCAACAAGAACCCTGCCCAGCAGCCGGGCTTTGGTTTTGATTTTAACACATGCAGAATGCTCGGGGGCAGAGGGGATAACAGCAGCACTCAGACCAGCAACCAGGCTTCTCCAGACAGCTCTCATGTACCTGCGCCACTAGGACTGCGCCTCTGGTCATCTCACTGACAGCGGCGTCCGCTTCGGATGAAAAGTGATCCTCATCTTTGGAAAGAAAAGAGCAGGAGAAAACAAATGAGAGATTCACAGGCTTTAAAGGCCAGAAGGGACTATTAAGCTAATCTTGTCTGACCTCCACATAAGTTAGGCCAGAGAATCCTCTGGCACCTACTGGTGCTGTAGGTATTGGCTGAAACCAGTCTATTAAGCTGGAGATCACACAAGTATTAACGCCTGCTGTGCTGCCGAGGGGAAAGGATGAAGTGCTTTCTAAAGCCACTAGGCTAAATTAACGTGGACATAAGTGGCTGATGAATTAGGAGGCTTTAAAGACAGAAAAGTATATTTCTGCAGTAGCTTTGAGTAGCCATTAGTATTTTGAACCTTAATAAACTAAGCTCAGAGGCCTTAGGACATTACTGACCCTGCACAGAACTGTAAAGGGCAACTCAAAAGCATTTATAGCGCCGGCTGGGTGGCACCTCAGCGGGGCCAAACATGCCCTTTGCAAGGACCAGCAACTCAACTCCTGCAGTTCCCCACCCCGCGACCATCTCCAGCAGGAAATGAACTCCTTACAACCCCACAAGTACCGGAGGAGGTTGATTACCCCAGGGAACATGCAGAACACTGACTTCTGCTAGGAGCAGCTTAAACCTTTCCATCCATCTACAGCCTTGGCAGGGCCCGTGCCTCCCGGAGCCCTGCCAGCCACAAACCCCCATGGGGAGACCTGGCCTGGCCACCACCTCCTACTGCCACCCCTTCTTAGACACCAACACAGCAGGCATCTCTAAAAGATGCCTAGAAAAGAGAAAAAAAGAAAAAAAAAAGCAAACCAGAAAGTACTTCTAGGCAGTGACTGACATTCTTGGAGGGTAGTCTTTTGAACACAGAAGTATACACACCAGTCAATTCAGTAAGAAAGTGTCAGTTTTTTATCTGCTAGACAAATATCCAAGTTTGCATTTACAGCTACTCTGTGACAGAAGGCGGCAGAGCAGTTACAGCTACTTCACCTATACCCCAACAGTCCTGCCAGCCTGCTGTTTCGGAGAGTAATTCATTCTCTCCTCCATGCAGGAGAAAGCCTGGACATTTATCTTCTTTCCCCTGGAGCCTGACAGATTATGCCACACTAGCACATTACAGAAAAAAAAAATAATACAATTTTTCCAATCCTTGCTCCAGTCACATCAGAGGCTGCGCTTGCAACAGGAGGGAGAAGGTTTAGCCAGAATCATTGCTTGTACACAGCTGGCATCCATTTAAACCTGCAGGAGGAGCGCCAGCGGCACCTCTCGAGAGCTCCATTACCTGGAAGTGGCACCACGTTGTCTAGTAAAACTTCTGCTCCTTGGAAAGGTAGTGATAAAAAATCAGACCTGAAAGAAAAGAGAATCAATCGGAATAAGAACAGGGCTTTAAGTTAGTCCTGTATTCTTTAAGGCGACATTGATTAATCAATTGCTCTAACAGGAATTCAGTTTTAAATTGATGACAGTCGAAAAAAAACCCCAACAAACCAGCCCGTTTTCCCAGCAATCTAAGCAGCAGCAATAAACTGGCTGATAAGCATGGCAAGTTGGACTGGGCTGCAAGCAAAAGCCACCTCCATAGCAGAGGCTGCACTGCTTTTCTCCCACTTCTGGGGCACAATCAAGTATTTAATGGGCTTGTGTAAGAAAACCCCTATCCAATACAGCTCTCCCAGCCGCTGGCGCATAGAGCATCTGAATCTTATTGCTCGCTCATCATTTCACTACACTTTGGGGCCTCCTGAAGGCATCCTTTTGCTCAGCTTCCACACTGAAGTGGCAGAAGTTGCAATTTCCTCTGTCCTGTCCTTCAAAAAAGCCTTGCAAGAGTTTACTGTGCTCCCAAGGAATCCACACCTGCTGCCGACACAAACTTTTCTACCATTTCCCGCTTCAGCTGTGGAAAAACCTGTAAGCCATTCAAACAATATGGATGCCTGTGATGAAGATTCAAGCCAGATACGGCCTCAGGCCACGGAAGAGGAGCTAGAGACCTGATTTGTCTGAGCGTGTCGACCTTCACTTTGTCGTATCCTCCATAGTCCACGTATCTGAGCTCCACTTCATTGGTCTCTTCGAAGTAGCTGACAACTTGAGCCCGTAACCATGCCCCATCCAGACCTGGAGCCGCGCAGATAATACCAACTGCAGGACATAAGAGTACAGAGAAGAAAGGTTCAGTGTAAGTGGATTTCCCAAAATCAGCACTTCAGGCACTAGTAGCGCTGCACAGTTGTCTATGGAGAATCAACAGCATTTCTTATGTTGCTTCCACCTTCTTTCAACACCACCCCCACCCATATCATTCCAGGTCTGATACTGGGACACAGGAGAGTGTTTTATTGGGTTTTACTCCCAAGTCTGTCTGACACCACCCTGCTCTTCTACCCAGGTGCCCAGTTCCCTTCCAGCCTTCTGTCACTAACAGTGAGGTCTGGCTCCACAAAGGAAAGTAAGTGCCAATAACCCCCTTCCATGTGATGCGCCCTCCACTCTACATCACGTGCAGACACCAGCACTATGAAGACTTGGGAGTAGTTCCTCACTTTGTCAGCAAAAATACACCAGATGCCAAGTTGATCAGAAATAACCTGAGACGGACTTTATCTCATTCTGAATTTCGACATGTGACTAAGCAGCTGGGGAGGTTCTCCAGGGATGAGTGGGGTGAGGAAGAGTAGAGCGACACCTGTACTATGCCAGCAGCTTAAAAGAAGATAAAATGACCGGTGAACTATCACATTCTCATCCACTGGGAAGCTTCCCAGGCCTAACTCAGGGGCATCAGGCTTTTAAATGACCCTAGAAGTTTCTCAACTGATCAATCTGTGAGCAACCAAGTGACTTGCCTTCTACTGGAGTTGGCAGGGTTGGAATTTCAGGCTGAGAATAGCAGGCGTACATCTGCTGGTCGAGGCTCCGCAGGACGTGGAAGGTGGGGTGCGTATGCTGCTGTAGAAACATGTGCCCTGCATCGACCTGGTTCGCCACGACCACCTCCACGGTGACTCCATCTGGGAGGAAGAGCTGTCCCATAGAGGAAAGACATTCTCATTAGCGCTCATCACAACACAGGCTTCACTCACGGCAACTCCATATTCCACCAGCAACTCCTGAGGCTTACAGCCAGGGGTGGAAAAGCCCTGACACTCTGGTATTTCCTTTCCAAAGGCTGCTTTGGATTAGGAGCAGAAAAGCTACTCACTGTTACGCTACTCTGTTCTAAAGGAAATCGGACTTGGGGCAGGACCTACCTTGCACACAAAAAGATGATGGGCACAGAGCACCTGTAAGACTTATTTACCCAAGAGATGAGCGAGCAGTCAGAAATGATACGGGGCAAGTCATGCTGCACTGTCAACACACTGCAACTTGTGCAGATTCTCTGCCCACTGGGGATTTTAAACATCAAGGTAATCTTCACAAGGATCATCCAAGATTTGTCACAGAGGCCTCATTCTCAAAGTAATTTGCCCCGGCTGTCAGAGAGCCATTGTGTTGGGCAGCTTCCAAGCGTTACTGTGCTCAGAATACATCTAAAACACCTTTGATTTCCCGGCATAAATTCACTTCTTCAGAACAAAGCCTGTCTTCACATCCACAGAGACAGTTGTGTGCACAGTTAATTTATAGATTTGAGATGCCCAGAGTAAGCAAAGAAATGTGGGTCGGTCTCTTCTCCCACGTAACAAGTGATAGGACGAGAGGAAATGGCCTCAAGTTGTGCCAGGGGACATTTCAATTGGGTATTAGGAAAGATTTCTTCACCAAAAGGGTTGTCAAGCATTGGAACAGGCTTCCCAGAGAAGTGGTGGAGTTGCCATCCCTGGAGGTATTTAGAAGACAGGTAGATGTGGCGCTGAGGGAAACGGTTTAGCAGTGGACTTGGCAGTGTTAGGTTAAATGGTTGGACTCGATGATCCTAAAGGTCTTTTCCAGCCTAAACGGTTCCACGCTACCACGAGGGGTGGCCAGCAACAGTCTCCCACCCTGCACCAGCACGGCCAGCAAGCTGGGACTTACCCAGGCAGTCATGAGGAGGGAATGAAGTGTCAGTGGTGTTGGTGGAGGTAGAGCGTAGATGTTGGTGAGACACAGCTCTTTGAACTTCTTGCCAATCAGGCTCAGTACTTTTTCTACTTGATGCGAGGAGCCTGGGAGACAAAAACCCCACAGAAAGTCTGTAGCACAGATACGCTGAGGACACCTCCACCCCTGCCACATGAAGCAATTCAGCTACCAGAAGCTGCTACAAAAACAATTTAAGTTTTAATAGATTGGCCTGGTAACCTGGTTTCAGACCAACAGGCCCCAGTTTCAACAGCTTTAGCCTCCAGTATGAACCCAATTCACTGGCAGAAAAGTTTTGCCAAGCACTGGACTCACAAAGCCACTAAATCCATTTAAATTCCTTGCCCATCTAGTTAAGGGCCCCAAGCTACATGTTAGACCATGAATAAAGAGACGTTCCACTTACCCTCAATGTGACAGACTTGGGAGTCATGGAAATAAGGTAGTGTTGAGACATAAATTTTGGCACCAGACGCTTGCCTCAAGAAGCTCATAAATCTCCCCTGCTTGCCGATCAAACGGCCAACTAATTCCTTTAAGAAAGGGACAAGAAGGCAAGTGTCAGGAAGAGAAATGTAGATCAAACAACAGCATTCCCTGTGGCTTATTTCATCCACATTCCCAGTTCCTGTAGCATAAGGCCAGGCAGGATAAATATAAGGCCATGCTGGACTAGCGCAGAGCTCAGCTGGTCTGTGATAAGCCAAGGTAGACAGAGATCGACGAGCACAGCTCATTTTGATAGATCCATCTCCATATCTTGTAGAATGACACAAAGACACGATGGGACAAAACCAGGCCTGGTAAAGGCTACTGCCTTCCTACAGTCAAGTAAAGTCACATCCTCTCCCAATCTCTCACCACTTTTTTTTAAAAAGCGTATTACGTGCATTTTTTCATTCAAATATGAAATCGTAAGTTCTAGCACTTTTTAAACATGCTAATTAGATTAGAAAGGGAGTAGACAAATTCACAGGAGAGTAAAGCAGGATATCACACCCATTAGACTACAGAGGCCCTGGAGGGCTGTGCAGGGTGACAAAGAGATGCCTGTGCAAGCCCTGGCACTTCTACTCTTCCACCAGGATCTGCCACTCGGAGACCAGGCACCAGAACAGAAGTGCTGGGCCCGAGTCAGGGAGGATAATCCTATACAACATAAAGTTAACTACTTGAAGAAAAGCGACAGCCTGTCTTCACTAACCACTGAAACATATTTTTCTGCTGTAGAACTGCTTCCTCAGCCTGTGTTTTACCGATCCATTAAAATGCACATTACATGTCTTCATTGGGCTCGCAGCACCCAAGCACTCGAGGCAGGATGCTCGTCCTGCTGTCAGCATTCGGGTCTACTGAGAAGCAGAACCGCGAGAGCAATGCTATGCAGGACAGCCACAGGTGATTTTGCATATATGAAGCAGGGAAGAAGGTAGGAACATAGTCCTGAAAACCACAATTTCTCTCTCAAGCCAAAAGAAAGCTTGCTATAAAGACTGAGACACAGCTGCTCCACAGAACAGCTCAGACGAGCACTCAGCTTGTGAGGAAGGATTTGGACCAGCAGCTGAAATGTAACCCTCCTACACAGCGGAAAGAAAAAAAATAATTCATCACCTGCTCTTAATAACTCTGTACCCTCAAAACCTTCTGAGTGCTTTCAAAGCATCCGACTAACAGACTGGGGGAGAAGATAAAGGGGAATAATGAGTCCAACAACCAGTGTTACCCTGGACAGCCCTGAGATGCCCCTTGTTTACAGTCGTGTACTGGCTCTTCACTCCTGCTGAGTCCTAACAGAGGCTAATGTTTAAATCCTCCTTGATTTGTTGCTGATCTCCCTGGGGTGGCACTGGGCCAGTACCTGACTGGAAGAACCAGAAGATGGCTATGTAGGGCAGGGCAGGATGCGCGAGCAGGCCGGCGGCTAGTTACCTTTGGGACCTCTATTTCCCAGATAATGAAGTCGGACTTGCTGGATTCTCCTCCCAGCTTAGAGTTCTGGCGAGTGACCGTCTTCCTCAGGGCACAGCCACTGTCCACAAAATCCATGTTATTTACATCCGAACCTACAAGACATGCAGACACGTCAGCACTCGGACAATACACACGATCCAGCCACCAGGCACAACACCATGAAAATACATCATTTCATAGAGGTTACACCAAGCTCTTCCTGTGCATTCAGTTGGGATGGTCCTGTATCAGGTTCTCCAGTATTTTGGAGAGGGTAAAGTCCTGTCACATATAGCCTACTGAAAGTTTCGTTTTATTCCTGGAGAAAAACCTGCACACCCCCCTCTGAGAACACAACAGGAGAGCTACGCTAACATTAACAACAAGCTGCTGCTGTACCAAGGCATTTTACATTTTCCCCATGGTTCAAACAGGGTTTTTCACAGGCAGTTCATCATGCAGGGAGGGACACCCATTCATCTGCTCTTTCCACTGACATTACATCCCTGCCCCAACAGGGGTTGCAGGTCCAGTGCTAGGGGTGCCCCCTACCAGCTCTTGTAGGGGATCATCTCTTGCCCAAACTTGTCACATGCTTGAAGAAACAAGGTGCCAGAGCCAAGCTATGTTTTGTTCCCAAACCATCAGCCAATACCAGGAACATTTCTGCTTGGGAAGGGGACAAACTCAAACGGCTTCCTCCTGGTCAGACCCCAGATACAGTCAGTGTAACGCAAGGTTGATCCAGAATAACCGGCAGAAGCTTGAAAAGCCTCACTTGTCTACAAGTATTCAGACCATCCAGCCCAAGACCAAAGAGAAAAATAAACCCAACAGCTGCTTCACATTTGCCACATCTTCACTAGAAACACAGCAGAGATGCCCAGAAAGTCAAAGGCCACACTGTTTGCCAGAGACCTCCTAGACAAGGATGAAGATCTAAGTCTCACCGCCTGGGTGTGAAGGTCAGCTGTAGGGCCTCTTCTCCAACACAGCCACATTACCAACTTTACCTGCTATATCCCCTCTCCCTGCCCTTCAGCTGTCTCCATGCAGAGCTCTCAGCCCTTGTCACCACCAGGCTCCATGACACTCTTGTACCTTCTTGTCACACCAGCATTCACAACAAGGCAAAACCATTTTCTTCCCATGGTTATTCCCACTAGTGAAAATGTTTTGTGGGTTTAATCCTTAATTGCTGGCAAATTTAATCCCCGTGTCTTGCAAGGAGCAATGTTCCAACTACTTTGTAGCAATTACAAGACATCCCATCATTAAGGGCTGTTGGCACCACAGGGTCCCATAAAGGATTTTAACATCCATCCCCAAGGTCACACGGGTTAACGTTTGCTCAGCCAGCTCTGTATTCTGCCAGGCACACATCATCCAGCATCTAGAAGGCAAAAGCATCACAGAGACAGATGGGGGAACTCCATGAACACTGCTCCCTGTTGGGATTCCTTGGCACACACCTACCCTTCCCAGCAAAAAGGCTTCAGGATAATTGGTCTGTGACCAACTGATTTTATCACAATTCATCGGAGCACTTCCCTGGTTCATCCGGCAGCACCTCAGAAACTTGTCTTACAGCTTCCTTTCGGCAGCAGCCCATAAACACAGATAAGAACCCAGCGGCTGCCTGAACTGCAGCAGAAACCATTGGTATTAGCAGGTCTCAAACCAGCAAGGTGTTCAACATCCAGACATGGCGCATTTCACCACGCTGCCCAAGTACATGCTTAGCTTCAGACAACAAGCTTTGTGCTGGAAGGGGACCAGCCCGTTCACCCCTTTGCTGTATACCCTGAAGATCCCCCAGCTACCACTGGGTCCTACAGAGATGGGAACTCTGAGAGCTAAAGCCTACCGCCTGCACGAGAGGGCTAAATATTCATCTACTGGGGAAGTTAAACATGAAGAGGATTTATCCAAATGTGTTCTGAAGCACAAGGGTTACAGCACATAAAATGCTTGTTCAGGTTTTTGTAGGAGGATTTTCAAATCCCTTACCTCCTGAGTGTTCTCCATCCACCCCTGCTGCCCTGCTACACTCATGAGGCAAATCTGGACTATCCTCTTTCAGTATCCCATTGCTGTATGGCACTACGCTGTCTTCAGGCAGCTTTGGAGTAGGCGGGTTTTCACTTGCTACTGAGCTCTGCTCAGCAGACGTGTCCTGGGTTGCAGATATGCTCAGCGAGTCCGAATGCTGGCCTGAGGAGACAGACAGCATTGTGTTCTGCAATGGGTCCTCCACACTTGTCCCACCTTCTGATGCGTATGTGCTGCACCCAGAGTCCTCCATAACCAAAGATGACCTTTCCAGTGACCCTCCATGGTTTTCCACAGGAGTCCTATCAGCTCCTTGGGACTGACTGCACACCCGGTTCTTCATCCGACAGTCTTTTGTGTCTCCCTGAACAGGGGCAGACAAACAGTTGTGTGTTAAACAGCTGGAACCCGTCACACACTGATGCTGCTCCTCTGTCTGCAGGGATGTCGGTACCACCGCATCACTCTCTGCAGCCACGTTCTCATCCGCTCCCGTAGCTTCCTCCGCAGGCATCCCATCAGAGGAAACAATGCTTGCCGTCTCCAGAGGTCTCTCAGCTCGGCTGGCAGCAGTCTGGCAGATCCAGCTGGACACGTCACTTGCAGAACCAGACAGCACTTCCTCAGTTGCTGCCAAAATGACCTTGGAAATGATCTGTATTGCTACTTGCTCAATTTTCTCAACTTCTTCCTTGTCCAAACTCATTCCTCCAGTCTTCTCTCTTTCCAGTTCATCTCCTTTTAGCTGTGTGTCCTCCTTCTGACAGACAGATACAGTACTGGCAATTGACTCAGGCATCTCTTCTTCCCTGGACCGCTCCACGCAGGCAGACTCCAAACTATCCGGTAACACGCTTGCTGCAGAATCCTTGTGACTTGATACAACTTCAACTCCATTATTGAGAGAGGCTTGCGGGGTATTGGCTTCCTTCTCCAATCCCAAGCAAAGGGCTGTCACAGGGCCAGCATCCGATGGCACGATTTCTGGCATCTGGCTTTCCTTAGGGGGCTTAAATGAAGAATCATCTGACTGCTCTGCATGGCTGATCTCCTCCGTGATCCCCAAAGGCTCCTGTGTCGTCGCCACTGGTCGCCGCTGATCTTGGTTTGTGCTAGAGCTCGAGCCCTGTGTAGGGCTCCTTGAGATCAGGGGGAGAGGAACACAAGCAGGGACACCGCTTTCATCTTGAGATCCTATCGCTTCTAGTTTTTCACTGTCGTCCTCGAGGGTGCTGGGCTGAACTGTCGCAACTGACAGGTCTGGAAGGTCCTGTGACAGATCTGGCCTCTCCTGAGTCTGACACAGAAGAGAGGGCGTCGTGGGCCCTGCTGGCGGCAGGGAGGTCGAGGTTTCGTTCTCTGGGCATTCCTCTTCCGACGAGAGAGGCAATCTTCGAGGAACGCATGCTTCTGTTTTGGGTGCTGAATCATTCTCTGGCACTTCCTCCTGCTGCTCTTCTTCAGTGGCTGGTGCTTGTTTGTCATGGTAGCCTGCATGCTTTTTTCTGTGGGAATAGATCCACCAGCAGCCGACAAGCGCCAGCACTCCAGGTATGGCATAGAGGGTGAAACTGCGGAAGCATAAAGCCATTTTGCAGAACCTCAGCAGTTGCACCTAGAGAAAGAAACAGAAACCATGTTAAAATAGTCACAGGGTTAAAGTTGTCATCAAGAAGGCTAAAGTTTCATAAATGCCTTGAGGTCTTTCTGTTAGCATGAACAGCTCAGAAATCCTGTTCTTTGTCTTGATCAGACAGGGTCCTATAAAGGATGGATTTAACATCCATCCCAGGCTTGTCTTCCAGCCGCTCTTTAAATTCACGTATCTGCTTTACCAGCAGACCACAGAACAAGATCCTTACCTAATCTCACTGTTATGCTCACCAACTTCACCTTGCCTCACCTTTACACTTAAACCAATTCCACCTCCTTTCTCCAGCCTCGCCTTTGCCGGTTGGTGCTACACACAAAGGCAGCAGCCAGCACGCCGAGCTTCCCCAGCACCAGGCTGGGATCACAACACAGCTGTACCACAAGCCTTTCCAAGACACAGACGTGATACGCTGCAATTCTCTGCTTGAAACCTCACATTCCTGAGAGTTTCACAGGTCGACAACATACACTTCTCTAAAATATAGCAACTCATGGAGGTGAAGTGCTTTGCAAACGTTCTCATCCAGAGCCGTGCAGCGGCTGGCGCGTGGGCACCCACAGAGGTCTGCAGTCCAGGAATTCCTGAACAAAGACCAACTACAGCCTGATGGAGCAAGGGCCTCCCAACGACCAGAAGTCCCTCTAAAAGGTGTCGCAGTAGTGAAGATAGGAAATGTGCTATAACACCCTTATAACAGTGGTATTTGTCTAGCAAAAGCAGCCTCGACAGGAACTCCAAAGTCTGTTCTACATTTAAATTTACTATGTTGACAGTCGCTACTCCTCTGACTCTCTAGAGCTGAAAGCCATCTCTCTTACTCTACTTACCCTTCCCTGCCTGGACATCGCTAGGACCTATGTCCCAGTCATGCTCCTCCATCTACAAACCTCACCTGGGTTACACGAGGCAGGGCTGACATGCCTTCCCTTTTTCCTTCAGGAAAGTCTGCAGCTGGAACACAAAGCTAAAGAGTTCCCCACATCCCCAAAACAGCCCGGCTGCAAAGCACTTACAGTTTATGTTTTCACTGAGCAGGAATTAAAGCAAAGCACCACGTGTCTGACAATGCTTACACAGGACGGACTTTTCTCCAAACAGACCTTAAGACTTTTGAGCAACAAAAATAAAGATTGTTTTCAGGAGATAGCGAAGTCCTAGAAATGGGAACCACCCACTGGAAGAGAGTATTATCTAGTTCCTCTTTAGAAGCGTAATATTTCTTAGACAAGAGAAGACAATCAAGCCAGTCTCTCAACTGTGCTTAGTCTGTCTCAACCGGAAAAAACCTTTTGTTATCAGAGCAAACGTCCTGACCACAGTTCCCAAACACAACTCTCCTTCGGGGCCTCGATTTCCACGAGGAGCTGATTACATTCTAGCCCATGGACAAAAACATGCCTCCCTCGGGCTCCAACCGAGCACCCAAGCCTCAGATAATTTAATATTCACTCCAGGTTTCGCACCTCCTCCAGCCACACCTTCCCATCCCACAGGAGCAAACACACAACTTTCCCCAAGGCAGCTCGGGCGCCAGCCCTGCACAGCCGTAACGACTGAGGCAAGGAAATAAATGAGTGGCAAAAACAGGGACAAGGAAGTTTCTTGCTCAATCCCAAACAAAAGGTTAGCTGCAGACACTATTTAAGAAATCCAGTAACATCTCCAATATACCACAAATGAGGTATTGATGTTGTTCCACACAGGAAACTTGAGTCTGTGTTCACTGGACACTCATATCTGGTATCTTCTAAATCCGAGTTACCTCCAGCTGGCTCTGGACAGTCAGACAGCGGGGCTCACTGCTGAGGAGGAACTGTCGGTTAACAGCAACACTTGAGATTTGGAATTAAAAAAACCCAACAAGTCCTATGCAATAATTTGGCCGTTTGGTTTTTGGAACTTGGTAAATGGAAAGGGGGAAGCCTGTACGTTCCTAAGACAAAAGGTTCACATTTATGCTCTACAGCACAATGGCACATTGTGAGCCACTGCGAGCGCTCGTCTGCCCTCTGCTTAAGTTGTTGTAATTAATGCAGAACCACCCTACAAGCTGTCTCACAGGCCTACCACAAACTCAAATTAAAGTAGCTCACATAGCCCATTCCCAGCAAGCTTCCCTGATTAAACAGACAGCCCTATTATTATCCCATTCCCTATTAAGCTGCACCAACTGCACAAACAATGGTCCCACACAATTCTGCAGTGCAGGAGGACAGGAGCAGGATGCTCCACAGAGGGACAGGCCTGTCCCCAAGCCTGGCAGACAAAACAGTTCTAAGAGTCATTTTAAACATTAATATAATTTAAGATAAAGTTCTTCACCCCTCTGTGATATTTAGATCAGTGGGGACTGGTTGATTAGCTGACTGCTCCTTGTGAAGCTCATTTAATTTCATGTTTTTAATTTGAGTAGTTTTAGTAAGAGCTGCGTTATACTATCAGTGATTGTATTAAATGGGAATTCCACATCCTTCCATCAACTGGAAAGGGATAAAAGGCAGTAGCTCTGCACAAGATGCCAGCAGACACCCTAAAGCACCGGGTTGGCTTGCGGACAGCTAAGACCAACAAACATCTCCTAATTGCGATAGGAAGACTTTGGTGGCCTAATTTTGATACGCCGGTCACAATGTCACCTTTCATGCGATGCCTAGAAGTCGGCTGATTTTCAACCTCCTCAACCAAACAGTTGCAAAGATGCAGCACCTACTTCTTCATTTCCTCCACAGGAGAGCTCCTAAAGCCCACCTTCATTTTCCAACACGTTTAAGAGCGACAAAGCCCTCTCTCCACTGCCAGTCTGACAGCCAGGTCAGGACTGCAGGGGCAGTGGGATCATTTAAACACCTTGGGGCAGGGGGGG
>KZ506789.1:92472-103586 GCA_002844005.1 Limosa lapponica baueri | reverse complement strand
GGCCCGGCCGCCCGCGGCTCGCTCGGCCCGTTTTGTTGCCGCGGCTCGGGGAGGGAGCTCGGCGCGCCGCCTCCGCCTTCCCTTCCTCGCCCGGTACTCGCGGGGATTCGGCGCAGCGGGGGCCGTGCTCCGTGTGAGGCGAGCGGAGAGGAGAGGTGCCGCCGAGGCCTAGTCAGCCACGGTCGCGGTAGTGGCTGGGCCGGCTCCTGTGGTGTCCCTCGTCCCCAGGCGGGGAGCGGCCCAGTGCCTTGCCGGGCCACACGTTGGGCCTCCGCCAGCAGCCGGGAGCTGCTGTAATGGAGGGTTTCTCCCGTCCTGGCGCGGCGCGGCCCCGCCGGGTCCCCCCCAGCCCCGCGGCCTGGCCAGGGCTTCCTGCCTTGTCGCCGCCGCCTGGTCGCGGCGCTTTGCCCCGGGGCTCCGGCGAGGTGGCGAGCTGCTTCCCCTCTTACTGGCAGGACCTGCTGTGTCTTCTGCTTCGGCCGGGCCTTGGGTATCTGATTCACCTCTTCAAAGGGCTTAGGAATGGCTCTTTGCTCCTCTTTCCTCTCATAGTGCTTAAAGGCTGCACCTGACCACCCTCATCCGCTCCAACTGCTCAACCCTGTTCTCTGCTGGGATCACTGGGCTCATCTCAGCCCCGGAGCCAAAGCTCTTGATTGTCTCCTAACACAGCCAGACACTGCTGGCTTCAAACGAGTAAACAGAGGTGAACCTGCACTTTATATGACGTTTTAGACAAATGCTGCAAGTGCCTAGCTGATGACAAAACATTAGACAGTAAGCAAACATACTAGCTAGCAGCTATAGCAATGCGGGATTGGAGCTGCTGTCTGCCAAGGCTAAACCAGAATGAGAAAATCTGTGTTGGTGCAAGGTTACTGCTTAGCTGCAGTAGCACAAAGTTGGAATTAATGGAGGCTTTTGTTTTCATTTTATTGTGAAACAATTATGACATTTCCCCCCCAGAGGTTTTTGCATCCTTAAAGAAAGCACGGTGTGTAAATGGTTTCTGTGTCCCAAGGAGTGCTTGGGGGGAGCATGCACAGTAGAAAAGCGTGGCTTGTTGCTGGCGCTGGAGTGCCCTTTGGGGCATTGAGGCCTGTTTTACAGTAGCTTTCAGGACAGCTCTGGGCAAGTCACTTGGAGGAGACTGTGGGAAATAGTTGTAGTTATTCTAAGGAGCTTGGGAGTTTGCAGAGCAGACTGGTATGAAAGAGAAAAAGGATATGGGGTGTGGCTGGAGCAATCTGAGACACAGCCATGCCTTGGGAAAAATTCTGTGCTGACCTTTATGGGGATCATTGTTAATTTCTGTGTTAATATCACAGCAACACCCAGGAGGGGAGGAGTTTGGCCTTCACGCTGCGTTTGTATGGGACGAGCAGTTTGGGAGTGGTGTATCCTCTCTGCACATAATCCAGCCCAGTTGCATGGAAAGGCAGGGAGGCACAGGAGTCAGCTTCTTCTGGGTGCTTCTCCTTCCTGTGCAGCCGGGCGCTGTAGTCGCTTCTGCCACAAATCAGAGGGCAGCTGCTGCATCGGGGCACTGGGGTGGCCCCTGGGACACTGCTGTGCCTGTGCTTTTTCAGGATTTGGTTCTGCGTTGTGTGCAAGAAAGAGGAAACTCTTCTTGGTTTGCCACTGGACCTGTCTTTGTGGTAGCAGAGATGGCTCTGGATTTCCCAACGGGACAGCTGAGGCTGTTTTTTTATCTTTTGGAAACTGAGAGGCAAAGCCAGAGGGAAGAAATAGGCCAGGGAGAGATGGCGGAAGGAAGTGTGCTTTGGGGAAGGTAGCAGAGAAGAGCAGAGCAAGGAGGAGACTAAAACCAGAGTAATTCCTGGTGGTAACCAGCAGGAGCTGCAGTGGTGTAGGAAAGCCTCAGTCTGCTTACAGCCTGCATACCTGTGAAAGCCTGATCTTCCTTTACATCTAGAAGTAACAGATTACTTCAAAATTAGCCTTCTTCCTTTTCCCAGTAACCACGTCTTTCATTCTGTAGAGCCTTTTCTGTTCCTATGAGCTTGCCTGGCTGTAAACAGCGTGCTCTACACTATGTAATGATGCAGGAAATTTTCTGTTGTAAACACCTTAACAGCGGGAGAGCAGGGCTGGTTTATTGGCCTAACTAACCAGGCTGGCTGGAGTTAAACTGGCTCAGTTGTTTATTTACACATGTACGCAGCAAGCAGTTAGTACATTAGAGGGTGTAAATGAGTAACTTGGAAAAAAATCACAGAATCATGTTTGAGCAGCATTGCCCTTCCTCAATTACTAATTTGTATAAGTATTTTTCTGTGAAAAGTTCCTGATTTGCCTCAGTCTTTTTGTTTAGAGCAGTCAGAAATAAATAACAAATATCTGCTCAGAAATTAATAATAAATAGCTGCTTAAAGACTTCAAATTGTGCCACGCATGAAGCGAAAAAAATACAACAACGTTAAGACTTTGCCCTTTTAATGTCTTTAATCTGAAGCTCTCAGAAGTTTGTCTGTTAAGAATTCCACCAACTGATGGCCATCCTTGACTGTTACAGTTGGGCAATTCAGGCGTTTATGATGCCTGATTGTAAGAGGGTAAGAGATTTATCGAAGGTCACAAAGCCTGTGTCAGACACACGCGGGGACTACGAACATTTTAAGCTCACAGGACAAAACCGGTATCTTGCTCTGCGTGCAGTGCCTAGCTGAGCTCTTACAGCAGGCAAAGTCCATAAGCTTTACTACAGTGAAAAGAAAAATATATTCTGTCGAGTAATAATAAAATTACACTGATGTCAAATAAAACAAACACTGCTGACAGAATGGTGAACTGTTTCTGTGTCTGACAAGTCACGTCCTTCTTACAGAATCAGTTCATGTCTGAATTTTTCATGAGTGGGGACCAGCTTTCTAGCCTGCTAGTTCAATTTTCATGAGGATTTAAAAAGCAAACAAATGTTCCTGGCAAGAAAAAATTTGCACTATACTAAGTAAAAGAATTACTGAAAATGAGAAAAGAACAGGTAAGGTATGTCACCATCCTTGAGGCCAATTTATTCTTGCCTTTTTTTATCTATGCCTTTGTTGTAAATTATAGGTACGCCCATTAACATCTCAAACAGAACTAGAAAAAGAAGGCCAACTTGCTGAATTGCTTTGCGGGGTGTTTGATCCAGTCCTCAGAGTGCTACAGCAGGTTCCTTGCGCTCTGCCTGGTTCTGGCTGTCTAACTGCTCTCCGCTGTCGCTTTTGTCAGCAGTGAGGGCTGCATCGTGGTGCCAAACATTGCTGTGCTGCCAGAATCCCACTCCTTGGCCAGGGCAGAGCTGTGCTGGGCCAGAGGCTGGGTGGCTTCTGAGAGCCCTGCCTGCTTCCGTGCAGGGCTTCCTCAGAGCAGCACAGCTGCATTTGCACTGATGCAGGGAGTAGCAGTAATTTTTCCTTCTTTCAGGAACTGCATGAGACCAGGAGTTAAAAACAAGGCTGGGCCTGGCAGGAGGGAGAGCAGAGGAGAGTCAGAAGATCCAGTGCAGCCTTTGGAAGGACGGCGTATACAGAGCCAGCAATGGCCTCAGCTCTCCTGTCTGTGAGCATCTCTTCACGTGAGTAACGCACCGTGCAGCAGCATTCAGCAGCACAGAGGCAGCCTTTGCTCTTTGATCCCTGCTGCGCGGAGACGTAGATGCTAAGTGTTTTGGGCAAGTGCAGAAATTCCTTCCCTTGTTTTGGTGCTGCCTCCACCACCCCAGAGGCCTCGCTTGTGTTTGTATTGTGGGGCCTTTAAGCCTTTGTATGTTTTGCATTTCTCAGAACCAGCCTCCTTGTTGGCTCAGGGCCACCGCTCCTGTGCTGTCTCTGGCCCGTGTTCAGTCATGCCTCTTTGTGGACAGTTGGGTGGGTCTCTCTCACTTCGCAGAACTTTTCATTGCATCCTCTTTGCATGTGCTCCCACTGCGTGGAGAGCTGAAAGCCCCTTTTTTACTTGCCTGATGCCGCACTAACTGTGCTCCAGGCCTGTCGGAAATGAGAAGGGCTGTCTCGCAGTGAGCTCCAGGAGGGGTCGGGGGGCAGTTAGTAAAGGGAAAGGGAATTGTCAAGAAAGGGGAGAAGAAACCCCCATGGCTGATACTGCGAGGAACTGGGGCGACAGCAAGTGGAGGAACTTCACAGAAAGCAAATAAGGGCAAAGGGAGCGGAGCCCAGAACAGGTGAGGCAGAGGCACCCACTGCCCCCCTCAGCCTGGCATCTTATATCTTAAACATAAGTAGCCTCAGGTGGCAGAGCTGATAAGCGAGAGCTTGGAGAACTCACTCCCAGTCAGGCCTGTCCCCGATCCAGCTCTTCTGGACCCTTCTTCATTTACCTGTGTCGTCACGGGCAGGGCTGGATGGCCAGGTCTTCGGTTTATGCTGTGTGTTCTACTGAGCACCCGGCTCTCCTGGGCAGACCTCATCCTCTAATTAACGCTAACTGGGTAGAAGCAGTGGAACAGATATTTCTAGTTTTTTTCAGAAGGACAGTATGCTATGAGAAAAAAAAATTTAAAATACAATTTAATAGTTCAGTGGGATTTTTCTTGAACATATAGTTAGTTACTCATCGCTATTTATAGCACTATCATTTGAATATCCCTAAAGATGCAGCCATCAGACTTTTTTTTTTACATTACTGCTTTGAAGAACAAACCCATACTTGTTTTAACAAGTCACATCACGGGAGATGTTATTCTACACTCTCCACCCACACAACCCCGGGATTTATTTTCATTTCAGATCTTTTAAACATAGCAGCAGTCAACTGAAGAAACCAATGTTCCAAGACACAAAGGATTCACACCTATAAATCATGAACTTCAGAGGTGGGAAAGGACCAGCATTACTTTGAAATGGACCGGCCAGTAGCACCCTTCATAGCTACAAGAGGCTGGCTTTACTTTTGAGTTCTGTGACACCGAATGACTTAATCACACTGTATCTGTTTAGGTTCATGTCTTCTCTGTCCAACTTTCCTATACAGCTGACCTAAGCTGGGTGTGCGTGTCACTGGAGCAGCAGTTAACGTGTGACAGTGTGTGGTCACCTTCAGAACTTATACCCCCACATCAAGAAATTGCTGAATTTTTACTTTGCTTATTTTTTTTTTCCTTTGTAAAATATTTCAGCAGCATCAGCTGGGCAGGGATTTTGAAGCTATTTTCTAAGACAGAACCACTTGCTCCAAGGGTGCAATTTTTTCTCTAAATATAGTTTTTCTAACTGCATAAAGACATAACTAAAATAAAATTCTTTCTCCTTTCATTCCCTCACTGTGGCCACAGTCTATTTTGTGGAAGCTCAACTGTCCAAAAGAAGAACTTAAAAAAAAATGGTTTTAGCAGCAGTGATTTAGTTTCTCTTGTTCAGGAGACATCTCCTCTGTGGCTCCCTGCACTAATTCTGATTTAGGATTAATGAACATTTCCTCTAAAGAAAATGTGCTCCTGAAATTCTAACAATTCTGCTGCTTTTCCATTCATGCAATCGCTGCTGGCCACAGGAGCGTGGCCCTGAGTCACCTGGCCCATATGCCCAGGTCTGGCTGGCTGTTCTCGGCTGAGCAGGCCCGATGGTATGGTTAGTGTGCAGGAACAATAAGATGTCTCAGAAGAAGTCAATGCAGTCACGCTTTAATGTGTTTTTTACATCCTTTTACGATTCACAAAGCCAGAATATAAGTACTTATACATTTTTAATAGGAAAGTAATATATTCCCCTAAAAGAAAAATAGATTTGATTAATCATTTGTCATAAAAGTTGCCTGACAGCTGAAACTTCAAGCTTCTAAGCTAGAAAAGCTCAAATAGACAAATTATACTGAAATGTTCTTTAAAGACCAAGCAGCTGTTTTATTAAAATATTAAATTTACATTTTAAAAAGAAATATTCTGATTTATTATTCAATTATGATAATCTTATTGAAGTGACATGAAATTCATGACAATGGGCTTTATTCTGTCCAAATTCTGTCCTCAATTATCCACAGGCAATCAGTTTTGCCATTATTTAGAACTGTGCAAGGTCTCACACACACACACAGAGAAGCACCATTCTGGAAAGACAAATCCCAGACACTGAATTTCAACTTGACTCTGATTTTTCCCCACAGAAAGTGGGTTTTCAGGCCTGGGACTAGGGCTGGATCCAGTGCCCGCCGCGATGAGGCCCTTGGTTCAGACCCGAAGGAACCCTCCAAATCTCAACAGCGCAAGAAACAGAAAAAGGATTTCAGCATACACCAACTCCGTCCCGCAGCACAAGTGAATGACCTTCAAACAACTTGAGGCAGGTTGAATTTACATTTTACTTCAAAAAAAAGGGGAAGTACATACATGAGGG
This sequence comes from Limosa lapponica baueri, assembly GCA_002844005.1. Taxonomy (NCBI): domain Eukaryota; kingdom Metazoa; phylum Chordata; class Aves; order Charadriiformes; family Scolopacidae; genus Limosa; species Limosa lapponica. The sequence goes on along the minus strand of KZ506789.1, from coordinate 97,230 downwards.
GAGAATGGGGTGAACAACAATTATCTGAAACCAGGTTTCTACCATTTTTACCTACAGTTACCAACTGCGTTGGGGTCAGCCGGGCTCTTGGCGGCTGTCGCACACTTGCTTACAATATGAACAGGATCGTGGACCAAGGAAAGATTTTCAAAGTTGAGGCCCAAATGGAAATAGTAAGATATCATACACAGTGTAAGTTTATAGTACACAGCATTGGTTTTTTTTTTTTAAATGACATAACGCAACAGCAGGAAGGAGTAGTAGTAGTTAACAGTTACTAACACTAGAATAATCAAATTTGTATGTTATACATATACAGCAACTAACTGCTTTACAAAAAAAGCAAAATAATACAATATATTGTCACATGTATTTACAGTGTAGTAAATATACTTTTCTGTCAAATTTTACACAAAAACTATTTACAGGTGAATATACTGCATTAAAAAAAAAATTGTGGGACCAACACTAAAAGTGACTTTCTGTGGTAAGTTTGTTGCATAACAATAAGACGTGCTTCATTACATTTGAAAAAAAAAAATTAACCTTAGAATGAAACAGAAAAATCCCTAAAACCTACAACCCAGTTAGGAATAGAGCCCTGGAACGCTCCCAGGTGCTCAGTCCACAATACTTATTTGAAATGTTTCCTGTTCTTGGAAACCTCATGCACATTAAAGCAGAAACATTGGCATAATTAACAGGTAGGTTATGCACTATTCAAATACTACTGAATTATTTTTAAGTCAGGGAAAATACAAACACAAACAAAATGTTAATCATCTTTACAGTACTTAACTGTAGTTAGTGCGTAATGGAGAATGTGTTCTAAAACAGGGGTGTCAAACGTACAGTCCCCAAGATGTAGCTGTATGGTCCACATATTAAAAATCAGATTTTTCTGACTCTTAAGTTTTTGTTTCAAAGCAGGCAGACGCCACGGCTGCAGCAGCCACGGCCCGGCAGTCTGCAGGCTGCCTCGACAGCGAGCAAGGTCGGAGCTCTGAGATCTGACTCCCGCTCGTTAAATCAGGTTTCGATCCTACATCGTCACCAGCACCCAACTGCCGCTCGCTACGGGCATCCATGGGGTGAGGAGGGGAGGGAAGCGGCTGGGCTGGGATGAGAGTGGTGCTCAGGGGAACCAAACGCAGCAGGTGGAGAATATTCAAAATACTCAGAACGGGAGAAGGGAACAAATAGAGAGGACGTGAGAAAGAAAATAAAAAGGCAAAGTAACAGCACTGGCTGTTACAGGGAGCAGGCCGAGTGATGAACGTGACAGTAAGGCACTGAGCAACTAATTACTAAGAGAAGTTTAATCATTAAAGAAAGGCCATGTTTTCCCCCTTGATCTAAGCGCAAGCTTCCCCACTACTGGGAGATAACGTTCCTGTGTACTGGGGCGCATGTGATCCTGAATTAAACCTTGGCCATGGACTGTAATTACACCCAAATCCAGCCCCCATGACCTAACGTGTTTGACACCCCTGCTCTAAAAAAGTTTGCATCCTTTTCACTGAACCACGCAGTGAAAACATTAAATGACTCCCCTTCCTTCCAGCAAATAGAATAAATTAAATTTTGTTGACTGATATAAAGAGATCAGCTTTTTTCAGCTGGGACTGAGAGCCTGGAGTAGTTCCAGTTCTCACATGACAAGTAATTTTAATCACTGTCCATTTTGATTTCACATTATGCGTATTTCAAAGACTACATTAATATTAATTTAGGGACACTTTTTATATATAGGCAATGTAAAATATTGAAAGACTTGCTCTCAAATGGACCCAGTCCAAACCAAACTGATTTGGTAGTTCATCTGGAATTACTATTTCTGTTCAAAGAAAATCTGCTCATAGGAGAAACAACTGAAAGCTGTATTTTTCTAACAGCAAGTTATCTTTAACAAGAGATTCTTTTTTCCTCCTACCTACAGATCTTCTGTACAGAGCTTCTACAATTCATTGTCTTCAGCAAAAACACAAAGGGCTGGAATGAGCTTCATTCAGTACAACCAAGTGCAAAGTAGCAGCGACGCTGAAGGTGGCTCTTTGCAATTTGATGTATGAGATGAGAAGGGTTTTAAATCAGTGGCTCCCAAGTGTTACAAGCACAGCAGCATCGGACACTGCTCTGTTCCTACCGTCAGTTCCACCCTCACTACCAGGTCAGTAACCACACTTCTACTGCAGCTCCTACGCGACCAAGAGTAAAGAAGTTTGGTTAATTGCACGAGTCTTTTTGTATTTTCCAACGCATCTATTTCAAAACTGCTAATACTAAGTTTTCCTCTTGTTTTGGCAACCTATTTCCATATTAAGTTTGTGTTCATAGTTTTTCCAGGACTGTAAACAAATTAAAAGAAATTAAATTGTTATTTTATGAATCAATACAATAAAGGTATTTTTATTTACATAAATGTTACATTGTTACTGTGTGGATACATGTGAATTATGTGCTATATCAATAAAATCTGAACACTTAATTGTACCATTCTCTAATAATTTAGCTGTGGAGTTTGATTTACTGAAAGCCACTAACAAAATTGCACTAGAGGGTTTTATTTTATAGAGTGGATATACTTCGTTTTTCCTTTAAACCCACTTACAGATTGTTTATCTCTAACATACATCAGGGATCTGAAACTGGGAAGTTTAGCTGTTCTGCAGCAGGAGATCTACTCAGCCCTCAAACGAGCGTCTGGGTGATGGGCCCTTTTCTCAGCCTTGCTGCTCGCAGCACCCAGAGCACCCGCAGCCCCCGGCGCCACCAGCACAGCAGCACGTCCTCAGTCCTCACAGTCGCCCGTCGCTGACACACGACTGTAGCCGGCAAGTCTTTCACAGTGACAGCAATTTCAGTTTTGTGTAACCCTCCCCCCATACGAACCCTCACAAACTAAACCCCCGCCTGGAAGTTCTGCAGGACAGCTCTGAGGGCAGATGTCTGTACTGATACCAGGAATTGCACTGCGAACATTCAAACGTAACCTGGATTTGACACAGTGTCAGTTATTTTTAAATTCATGTACCTTAAGCAAACATTACTGTTTTTATATCACTGCTTGGGCAGCACAAAAGCAGCTTTGCCAAACACCAGCTCCCAGTGCTGGATGTTAATTCATTCATTTTCCCCTCCACACCCAATGGTTATTCTGCCAGGAATTTCTCAAAGGTGCATATTGTTGGGAAGGGCAAAACTAAAGTATATGCTAAATGGAAGAAAGAAGCAAAAATTTTCAACACTGCTACAATGACAGCATAATAGTCAGTTCTCGATGATTTCTTTCCACTATACAACCTTTTTAGTGCAGTTAAAGTAGAGCAAAAAAAAAAAAATCTGCTTTGGAAAAAAAGCCAGTTTGTCCAGTCTGGTCCGTATACCGTCTGAGTACGTGAAGCTATGGTCTGGGGAATGAGACAGACTCATGCAGCCTCCTTGTCCTCTCAAATTTATTGCTAATTACTAGAAATTTAATCTAACCCACCACTTCTGGTTAATCTCATTGTACTGCGGTTATCTTAAGTTTCTTTTAAGTATGGTAAAAAAAAGTCCACAGCTAAAAATCTTACAGATTTGAATTAAAACCAGGATTAGAGTAACTTTCCCCAGCTCGGAAAGCCACTACCTTGAAAAGTGTGCAAACAGGATTAAGGATTAACACTTTCCTTTAGAGAAGACGCAGACAAGGCAGGTAACAGAAGGAAGCAAGGGAGAACTGTCTACGGGAAATGGCTTTCGTGTTTGGACAAGATACGGTTCTGCAGCGTTACAGAACTCTACACTTCCTTCGGCTACAAAGTCCCGCAGGATCTACGTGAGCGGTTCTGAAACACTGGCTTAAACCAAAAACAGAAGGAAAGAAATGAAGGCATTAAAATTCAGGCAATGTTTCAAGAGTTGATCATCTGGCAACACGGCTGACAGGATGGGAACTTTAAAAATTAAGTGCAGCATCACAACCGGTGGGGGCCCTTTGCGAGAGGCCCACGAGTGTCAGTCAGTCTCCAAGGAAAAGAAAAAAAAAAAAAAAAAGATTAAAAAGAAAGTGTCACACCATCTTTTTGATGCTGTGACGTTTGAAACTGCCAGCACTTCGCTGCTTTTGCACTTGGCTTGCGGAGCCGTGGCGCATCCTCCCGCTGTTGGAGTGTCCGGCGGTGGGCGAGAGCTCCACGTTCTCCTTGTCGATCCCTGGGGAGACACAAGCACCGGGGTTAAACCTTGCCGCTGGGCACATCCTCTCACCCCGCACTGTAAGGAGGGCTTTCTCTGCAGAAACACCAGGGAGTGTGCCGGCCCTTGTGCCGGACAACGCAGGAGGAAACGACGGTGCCTTTGGGCCAGGGAGGTGTCGGTGACCTGCCCGCGCTGATGTCACCAGTCTGGAGGAAGAAAGGAGATTATGGTCCAAATACCGCTGAATTCTGCCATGCTGACAAGTGGCGGTTCATTCAAAACAGCCTTTGGCAACACAAACCAGCCGCCTGCCCAGGAAAGCACTGCAGAACCTGGTCATGATGTATTTAAAAAACCCCAAAATATTATTGGTAGCAACTTAGCCCCAGTAGGCAGGTGAGCACCACACAGCCACACGCCCAGTGGGGCAGGAGAGGAGAGGAAGAGTGAAAAGCAAGAAAACTTGAGGGTAGAGATTAAAAAAATTGTCTAGTAAGTGAGGGATCAGTGGAAGAAGAAAAAAAGCAAACCAAAACGGGTGATGCAAAGGCAATCGCTCACCGCCTGGTGAGCTGG
>KZ506789.1:62186-73309 GCA_002844005.1 Limosa lapponica baueri | reverse complement strand
TCAAATTCCCGGTTAGCGTTAAGGAACACCAGCGTTACTTACTAGATTTGCTAAATCCCGAAATACACTCCTCCAAGAACTCTAAGGTGAGGTGCGGCTCGTTAGCTGCGAGAGTCTTACTAATAGATACAATAAATAGCGTGTTGTTGGCAGGAATACACAGACCTGAAGTTTCCAGTAACTGGCCCTCAATCTTTAAATTAAAGGTACAGGTTAAGGCACAGAGAAGGTTATAGGCAGCAGACCTGTAACAGAGCAAGCAATGGGACTTGTAATAGTTTTCTTGTACATTTTAAAATACACACATAATAGCGAGGCATCACAGTAGTAGTACTGGCATTCTAAATATCAAATCAATCCTGCTACATAAGAGATTCCATCTAAATCCTGAACATTTTTCCCTGCACCAGTTAAGATTCAGAGACAACGTTTGCCTTAGAGACATGGAAATTACTCCTCTACTTGCTTTAAAAAATTTCTGGTGAGGTTAAAGAGTATGCTTGAAGGACTCGGGACTGGACCTCTCAGAAAACCTTTCAGTTCCAGGAAATTCTACGTATTTCCCGGTGCCGGGAGAGCCAGCACCCAGGAGGAGACCTTTCCTGCCAGGAGCGGCTCCGAGAGGTTGGGCTCCCAGGGGACCAACAGTAAACTCAACAAGTGAAAATCAAATGTACCTCACAAACATGCACTGCAAAGCAGAATATTTCTCCTTGTAAAGAGAAATTAAGCTTTCTATGCGCCTCCCGTTACCCTCACAGTCTGTCTTCACCTACAGAAAACTTTCTTTATATTAAAAAGTACGTTTTAGGGAGCTGTGGTGAAAGAAAGATTGTTTTGTTCAAGAGAGGTTCTCTAACACTACGAAAACCTTGGAAAGAATTCACATTTTTGACCAAAGCTAGTATCAATTGGAACAGTCTGTACCGCAGACTGGGGTCGGAGCTGCCCAGGTTGAGCAGCGCGATGTTGAGGAGTGTCCCGGGGACGTCCTTCGGGCGGATTTTGGTGTGCTGGGGGATGGAGTCCGGCTGCGACAGCTCCCACCGCGTCCGGATGTGAATGATGGACCTCACGATGGCTTCACACTCCTGGTGCATGAAGGTGAGCGGCGTGCCTTGGTTGGCGATGGTCAAGGTGAACTGGTTCTCATCCACAAGACATATTTCCTCAATTTCAGAGGCATAGTATATGTCATTTAGAAACACTGTTTGCCCCAGGACTCTTGTCCGCTCTGCTGATGTCACCTGCACAGCCGTCGACCCAACCTTACAAAGAGAACAGAAAAGTGGTTCAGCATCTACTGTCAGCAATACAGAGAGAGAAGATATATATATTATATATATACTATAAAGATAAATGTATGAAATTTTAGACTTCCTAAAGAGGCATACTAATAAGTTGTGATTTCGCCTCAAGAAAGAAGAGGAGAATTAAGAGATGGTAAAATCTTATTCAAATCCTTATAAAAATATAACAATTGACTAGGAACGGCATTGAAAGGACTTACTTTAATAGAAACTTTGGTGTCTTTGTGAGCCAGTTTGAGAGCATTGTGAAACACTTTCAAGTCCTCCTCCAAAGCCAAGGTAGCCGCTGGAAGCTTCTGCTGGTCGTGTTCGATGTGCTCTGCCAGCTTCCCTGGAGAGTCTATGAAAATAAGCCTTTTGCTTCCTTTCAGACCTGTCAAGAGCCTTTCATGGTATTTGGTGTATTCTCTGACCCAAGAGTTACAGTTATAAATAAAAACTGCTGAGACATTTTCATAAGCGAAGCCTGGAAAAACTACAAACCATTTAGAAAGAAAGTCTGTTTTAAAGCGGTTACTGGGCCCGGCGTGCGTGAGGTCCACGACAATTTCGTATGGCTTTGCATAGTATGGCTTCAGCGTGAGCAGCACGTGGTAGATCAGTAAATCTCCATTGATCTGACCAGTCTTGAATCTGTAAGAGAACAAGACAGACATCGTTGGGTTTGTCTTTCAGAGCCACATCACACATTCTACTGCGACGCTAAACCAGAGGGATCTTTCATGTAGTTCTAAAAAAAAAAAGAAAAAACCAACCCATGGATCCAAAGTAGCAGCGCTGGACCAGTGGCTACTGCTCCTGTTCCATCACGGCTCAAACACCACCCAAGTCTGGTGCCCAGAACTTGACTTGGGATTTAACTCAGCGTCATTTTGAAGGGCCATGGCAGCCCCCAGGCAGACGGGAGGTTCATTCAACCAAAAGGGAAAAAATAAAATCCCTGCTGGAGAGCACCGGTGCATCGACTGGGTCAAAGCTGGACCACATGGAAACAGCTCGGGGTTTCTTTCAAAATAAACGCAAAGTATAAGTCCCTCAAACTAACATTTAACTTCTCTAGAGATTCTATCTACTTTTATATGTGGAAAAATAAATGTATTTCAGAAGTCATAATTAAGCATCCACATACCAACTTGTTCAAAGGCTCTCAAACTCATTCCATTTACTATACACCGCAGCGCACTAACGCCTGGCGGAATGTTTCTAAGAATGGTCCATCCTCTGAGGATCTGTCTACAAAATAACTCTTGCCAGAAAAGAATTCAGATAATATATAAATATTAAGAACCTTTTATTCTTGTTTAATGATTCTCTGAATTTTATGAGACTGGACAGTGGTTTGCCTACACCAAGTCCCCAGAGTTAGCAGAGCAGACAAAATTCTCCTAGGAAGAACAAATTAATTCTTAAAATTAATTAAAAATCGAACTCAGGAGTAGCTGGTGAACATGGAAGGTACTTTTAAATACCTGCCACTGCTTCAAGCTCGCGTGAACTCAGCCCTTTCAAGGCAAAGGAACAGCTGGGGGAAGAGCTCCCAAAGCCTGTGAGCAGGTATGGAACCGTGAGTGCGCTGGGACACGGCTCCTGGTGACACCCCGGGTAAAACCCCCAGCGAAGGATAACGGAGGAGACAAACTTCATGAATGTGGAATACTTGTCTGCCAAAGAGACTTTTTTTCCCCTTGTGCTACTTCCTGTTGTTCTGAGAGCTAATTTGGGCAAGTTGGTGTTTTTCCCCCTCTACCGTGTCATGGTATAGTTGTTACAGAGAGGAAGTGTGTCATCTCTGTGGTTTGAGTTCTCCACTTAGAGTCAACGACATGTCATTTCAGTTACAGATTTGCTTAAAAAATAGCAGCGTTGCCTCAACCTTCTTGCTTTATGGTAATGGTTGTTCGCATCCTAAGAGCAAGCACATGCACAAAGACTTTTTATTGGTAAAGGACTAAATATCCGAAAGACCAAGTTTCTTTTGACTACATCTTGGCAAGGTAAGTACACCTCTTCCTTCTCCTATTTTAAGTTCCACTTCAAAGTTTCTTAGATTTTGTAGAAAAGTATACGCAGAAGTATTTTTAAAGAAGTTCAAGTAACTGGAAAATAGTAACAATCTGTAAAAATATTATCTCCAACTGAATTAAGGAAGCTGATAGAACTGTATTTTTAGTAATGTTAGAGGTTATTGATAATCAGACTCAAGGCACTGGCAGTGACAGTCGCTGCCCAGCCCTGGTGTTCCTGTATCGCAGATCCCACCGCGCAGGGACAGACGAGCCCATGGATACCCACGCGCAAAGGCTCGAACTAAAAAGAAAAAAAACCCAGTTCTTCAATGATCAGTTCCTTTGTTCTCACCATTTTAAGCAAACCCTTAACATCAGTTTGTTTATTTTTAAGAAAAGCACATCTGGTCTAGGACACCACAATTACCACTGGACTCGCTGTGCTCCTGGAGGGAGCAGGCAGGAGGAGATCTGCAACTCTGGGACAGTGACATTAAACGCTGGGGTCTATCTGTGCCGGCAAACACACTTCTGTATGGGAAATGTTGTGTTTCCAAAACAAAAGCTTTGCTGGTTTTGCTTTTTTTCCTTTTTAAAATATGCTCCAAGACATCATCCAGGCAACCTTTACCATATAAAGATAAATTCAACCTGAGTCGTAGTTGATTACTAAGATGGCTTCTAGTTCAAACTTAACCATAAGGATTCACCTCAGCATGGAGTTTAATTCTATGCTATGGGGGAATTGCAAAGTCAGAGATAAATATATCTTTTGCTGCTCCTTTGTCACGCAGGGAGAGACGCCCATGGTCTGCTCCCTGGTTCCGCTCCAGGCACTTCCCATTCTCCTGGGGAAGGGCGGCAGCACGAGGGGCTGCCTTTGGGTATCACTAGACAGGCAAGTTCTCCCTCTGACTTCTGGGGAGCAAATATACCAAGTGCCTTGGCAGGCACGTTGACTTTTGACTATGATAAAAGAAACATTGTCTGGAATATTTAGAAATTACCTGATCTTACAAATTTACAGATGTGCTTTGTTACCTTTACAGTAAGAGCTTCAAGAACAAATGTATTTATCCAAACAGCACTGTTGCTTTTGGTCATTCTCTATAGTATTTATATTTGAACCACATGTAGACTGTAACGTTCAAAGGACACACGTTGTTCTGTTAATAGAGACGGGTGAACGAGAGACATCTCCTGGATAACGAGCCTTAGGCTCTGGACGTGTCTCGGACGCGCAGCCCGGCCGAAGCAGCAGCAGAGAAGCGGTGTCACCGCTTGTCTGGTTTGTCACCGATATTTTGAGGTTATTATCTCAGTGCCAGACTGACCTAAAGATCAGCTTCCTGCCCTACAGACAGATTCAACAGGTACAAAACTGAACAGCACACAAATGTGAGACAGAACATACTTTGCATAATTATCTCAGGCGTTTAAACAAAATGTCACAATCTGTAGCATATTTGGGAGAAAAATTAGAGAAGTACATTTGTGATAAATAGCCTTTTGTGCAATAAAGCAGAAAAATTAGAGAACAAAGATTTTCCTCGGCGTTTCTGAAATCCTCCAGACAGCTGTGCTGTCTCCAGAGCACTGCCACTTACAGGAACAGGTCAGAGGAACGTTTTTTTACTTGACCATCTTTACAAGGACGGTTGCGCTTCCCACACTGAGGGGAAGGTAGGCGAGTAAGCAGCAGTGACCTGTGAACTTTACCTGGGTTTCTCCTTTCACTGTGTGAAAGCAGAAGCGATGAGTTTACAGCTGCAATAGGGTCAGCTTTAAAGCGGAGGAACCGCGGCCGAGGAGGAACTGCCACCGAGCCCGTCTCTGCGTCACGGAGCAGTCTGGAGGAAACACCTTCCTTTCTCTCTTTGCTCCGTGTTCTTTTGTAATCTTCATATATTTCCTATAAACCTCAAACTGTCAGAAGTTGGAGACAACTTCTTCTTTCAGAATACCAAGTACTTGAACTCATCCTCCTACATCCACTAAAACAAGGTCAAGTTACATGGTTGTTCATTTTTTTTTTTCCCTCTCTCATCGGAAAGGCTGCTGCCTGCTATTCTCTGCGACGTCTGACTCAAGCCTCTGAGCGCCAGCATTTGCTCAACTAATACCATAATTTGTATTTTTGCAGGTGACTAAACAGGAAGATGAAGACAAAGAGACATAGTAAACCACACTTGGTCTTCCCTGTCGTGATAATCTTTTCTTTGTGTTTGCAAACAAGTGCAAACCACACCGATTATCCCAGGGTTATAAATGAAACCTGGAACCCCATCAGCCAAAACCGAAGTGGAAGCCAGAACGTAACAGAAGCCAATACAAATTCTCCTCTGAGCATCAATTTCAGCAGCAAAATGACTACTTTCGAAACATGGGATAGTACTCTGCAATCCTCATCCTCCACAATGGCCCCAAATTCAACATCTTCCCCCACCAGAAGTGCTGTTTCTGCCGCTGGAGGATCCAGAAATACCAGCAAACCCAAGAATACAATGACAAAAGAAACATGCGAAGACAATAAGTCTCTTATAGTGATTTGTTTCATTGTAATAGCAGTGCTCGTGCTTATCTGCACCTTCTTATTTCTGTCGACAGTCGTAATAGCAAACAAAATGTCCTATCTCAAAAAAACTCAGCAAGGAAAGCGTCGGCCCAGGAGCAATGGTGACATTCTGGCGACCCACAGCTTATGGCCAACGGCAGCCGGAACCTGGCAGAGGATGCCTAAGGAGACAGCGGGGACTGAGCTGATAATGCAAGACTTTATAGCAGGGAGGAAAACCGAAGATGGAACCACTGAGAAACTCACTAAAGAAACAGATAACAAACAGGAAAACGAAGAACCAAGGTCCCACAAACCCATTCTAACCAATTTTGTAGTTGAGATTTAACTCCCAGTCAGGTAAAAACTCATCTTTTGCCTTTTTTACATCATTAATACGAGGCAAAACCTTAGCTTTCAAGTGGCAACATGAATGTTAACACAGGAAAGCTAAATACAGATCTTAGGGGGTTTCCGTTCACGAAGGCGGAAATGCTGTAGCAACTTGCAGATGGAGAAGGGAGTGAGATTGTGTTAAACAGCTTTTCATGCAGAGCGTCAAGACCGGTTTTACGCCTTTCACCAGAAACGATGGTGATAGAAGCTCAACGGGATAAACCAAAAGGACTGAAGTTTGCCCATTCTCAAAGACCATTAGGAGGAAAAATAGGACAGTTAACTGTCCTCTAACAGTTAATAATAACCATTCCATACCAGCAGGTGCTACACAGCCGCATCCAGGTTGGGATTTTAAGAAAACCGTAACTCAGTCACAACTTTGATGCAATTACTGTACCAGGAACTAATCTCCCTCAAAATGCCCTTTCTGTTTTTTTCATCAAGGACTTCTTAAACCAGCTCAATACCTGTTGAACCAGCTCTTGAGATTTGAATCATATTTATTGTGTTTCAGCTTGGTGTATGAATATATGAAGTTTGTATAGTATGTTAGAATGAGAACTGTTTCAATTTGTTACCTCCAATAAACAAACAACATCAGTTTTTAAATAACTTGACTTACGTGATACTATTTCTCCAAGTCAAAATATTACAAAAAATATTAGAGAAGGCATTTTGGAATATTATATTCCTATAACATTTGCTGTTGGTCAATAAAGGTCTCCTCTGATGAGGAGCTGTGATTTCTTGCACCACAGAAACACCCACAGGGAAACACGCTCCACTTTGTCCTAACACAACCAATCACTCCACGCCAAAAACTTCTTCAAGAACCACAACAACTTTTCATTTCTTTATTCCCATAGAGACCAGATTTTTCCCATATTTCTGGGGAGATGTCTGCATCTGGCCCTCACTACAGCAGAGCTTTGTTATTTTAAGGAAACATGAGAAGTTTTTCACAAGCTGTTGGGTTTAAAGAAGATCTGTTGCACCACGGTTACAAGAGTTAAAACGGAGTGTGACAAAGCTCCAAACATTCCCTGCATCTGCAGCAAACATTTTTGACACAAGAGATGGTTGTATGAGTTTGAACAAATCAGGACATGAGGCTGAATCCTCAATTCACCTTCCATTGTATCACCCACAGCCTTAGCTGGAAGGGCAGGTTGAGAAGCAATGGAAAAGCAGAGAGAAGACGGTACTCAGGGAAGGCAAGAGAGCAAGACCTAAAAAAAAACCCAAAACATGCAACTACCTGTGACAAAGGTGGTTCGTGCGGTAAGAAAGATAAAAGTTGGAAGGAGTTTGCAAGCTCAGCCCGGAACTGGGAGTCAGTAGAAAATAAGTTCATTGGAGATGGAAAAAAACCACCCCAACTACAGGGCAAATTCCAATGAATCTGCCATAAACCACATATCCAGGCCTTGAGCTCAAAGGGAGGAGACACACCACACCACAGAACGGGAGGACAGGGCACTGTGTCAGGAGGCCAGGAGAAGAATAAGGGCAAACTGTGACAGATGGGTGAGGACAACCCAGTACCTCCGGCAGATGAACTGGGAACATCTCCCACTGGTGACAGAAAGAGCGAAGGGGCAGGGCTGGGGGATGCCACATTACAGTTACCTTTTCCTTCCCCAAAACAAGCGTGGGGACGGGAGGCAACAGCAGAGGCTATGCAAGGACCAAAAAAAAGAATCTGAGAGAGCAAAGATGAGAATGTGACCTGGTGTAAAACCGCTCACAGGTGGGAGGGACCAGAGCTGAGGCAGGAGAAGGAATCCCTCAGTCAGGCAGTCGTTGGTGGGCAGCAGACCAAAGGGGTACACCAGCAGTGCCATGACAAAAGCAGGCAAAAAAGGAAAGAATCACAATCATATTAGTGGAAGGGAGGAAGGAGAAACAGGAAGGAAAAAGAACTGTCATTGAGGTGGGAATTGTGGCAAAATGTAGGTGGAGACTTTGAGGGTTGGAGAAAGCGGGGATGAGATGAAGGAATCGGACAAAAAACTGAGTTATAATGTGAGTGTGGGATCAGGAGTTGGGTTTGCTGCAGGAGCAGGGAGAGCCTGAAAAAGAACTAGTGCAGGCAGAAGAGAGGAACAACAGAGAAAGCAGGAGGAGATGAAGAAGCTGCAGGAGGATCTGGCAGTAGATACTTGGCACTGGCAGAAGACACTTGCAAAATGCTGCAAGGACATATTAGTGCAGGTCTCTTTTTGCCAGGCAGCATTTCAAAGGAGACAAAAGGAAGTAGTTTGGGTTACGCTAAGTGGTAGGGACAAAGAGAGAGAGCGGGAGAAGAGCTGCCCAGAGAGCACGGCCCCCACTAATGACGGCAGCAGGTACCAAAGTCATCCAGACGGAATAATTCCATGCAGAGCAGGGGCAGAAGGGAGGAACCCGTAGTTATCTGCCTTTTAATGCAACTAGAGAAATGCAGATGCGTAAGCAAGCCAGCATCCTGTGATCAGATAGCTCTCTCTGACTCACTGTAATGAACCTGAGGTTGCTTTTCCACTAATTACCATGACAGCACACCAAACCCACTGCTGAAATTAAATCAGTAAGATTCAAATCCAATCCAAACTTGCCTATTTTTTGACTCAGACAGAAGTAACTATAGCTATTTTCAACAACGACAGGCAAACAAGTACTTATGAATTTCTAGATAATGTGCACATACAGGACAAAAGCCACAAACATTTAAACATCTGAGTTTTCTAAAAACAAGAGAGCTGGAAAGTTCACTGGCAAAGCACACAAAGTCTGTGCTGAGGTTCTTAGTAATCTCCCAACTCTTGACACTTCCTGCAGTGAGTGTTGATAAACTTCCTCTCCAGCTGCAGAAAAACCCTACTTCAACATGAAACGAGCCATTTTAAGCTGCCTGACTGTTGGCACACGGTCTGTCTAAGGCTCCAAACAAGGGAGACGGTGTCTGCGCCATAGAAGAGAAACGTGCAGGTAAGAATCAGCTTCAAAATGGAAAGGCTTAATATTTGTACTATTTGCTTTGAAAAGAAACCGCACAGCAGCCAGCACGGCATACATTCTGACTCCAGGGTGTTTTCAAAGTTCTTGTTGAATGTCTGTGTCTTTAAAGTATTTGGGATTCAAACACACGTTCCTTGATGTTACTATGAACTATCATGAACTCTACGCAGAAGTAGTCCTTGACTATATTTTGAAAAGAGGGGAGCAGGATAAGAATTAAATTGAATCATTTTTACCTCTTATAAATCTCACAGAGTTTAGATCATAATGTTCTCAAGAAGCATTTACTACTCATAGGTGTTTACACTGCTACACCTGAAATTTAATTTTGCATATTCCTAAACCCACAAAGATTTATGCATATTAATTTCCCAGAAACAGCTTCACAGGACTAGTGTTATAGTAACTAATAAATTAGCTCAAATTGCATGAAAGTAACTTCAGATAGAAAAATGCTCTGTAGTGGATGCATTTGATATTATTTATTTCATAGAGAGACATTGAGAGACCCGAACTCTAAACAGTAGAGGAAAAAAAAGAAATCTGCTTCATGCCAACAACTTAACGCGGCTACAATCTCCTCCATTATAAAAAGCATTCCACATGCAGAATTCCTTCATAAAAACAGTTTAACATTAGAATGCTGTTCTATTGCAGCATCGGTATTTAGAAACTTTTAAAACGTTATTACGCTCTGCCCTTAACTGCTGAAGAAAGGCAAGAACAGGAAATAAAAGTTTAAGAGAGCGTAAAGGACCTTTTACTTGGGTCTCAGCTTATCCCCATCAAAACAGGACAATTCTCTTTGCTGGTGACAATCCCGTTTGTGAACACTGCTGCCAGTGCTTCGTGTTCGGTCCCAGGTCCAGAACCATTTACATGACTGAAAAACGTCATTTTGAAACACTGGTAGGAGTTCTCTGCTGCTGCCTTTTCCTGAGAGGGTGAAAAAAGGCAATAATAACCAATTCAGACTCTTCAAAGTAGTGACTATCTTGGGATGATCTGCTTGTTGTTTGTAAACCCAGTGACAAATCTTCTGATTTTGCAAACGGGAACAGGCATGACATTTTAAACATTGGGTCTAGCACTATTTTCACTACTCTAGTATTAACGTAAGATTGCCTGGTGTCAGTACAGAGAGACAACACAACACAGCGTTCAAGTCAATCTGTTCTATTCCATTCCCGCAACAGGAGGGGGCGTATTTAAAGAGGCTGCAGGAAAATGGCCAACAAGCACCTAATAGCGGTTCTCTTCTACAGAGAAATCTGGAAATCGCTCTCTACAGCAACACCGCCAAACGCTTCCATGAATAGAAGAAAGGCAAACACCAGAATGAGGGTTCCAAGAGCAGAGAAAGCCCCTCTACACGCATTGCCAGCAGCCGGGCTCCCTCCACGCAAACCTGGAGGAGCCCTGGCCGTTACGGCCCCCCCCGAGCTCCCCAAAGCACACGCTGAGCCCAGCGACGGGAGCTGGATCGCGGCACTGATAATTGGCATCATTTTGATTAGTATGATAATGGCTATTGTTGTAATTCTCTTGTGGAAATGCCGCAAGAGGCCAGTGGTTGATTCAAACTGGGCAGGTCGTTCTCCATTTGCAGATGGAGACACACCAGATGTCTTTATGGACTCCGACCAGGCTCCCAAACGCTCTTCGGTTTTATTTATGTTGCCTTGGAAATGGAAAACAGACTCAGCCGTGCAGCAGGATCCCACCGCGCCGGAGAAACCGTCCCCCTGCACCGCCAGCGATGACCACAGCCAGTTGCCTCCACCAGCTGAAGATGGCTCCGTGGCCGGCGTTTCCAACCCGGACACCTCTCCAGCTCCCACCACCCAAGCAGCG
>KZ506789.1:13532-28289 GCA_002844005.1 Limosa lapponica baueri | reverse complement strand
TATTTTCTAAAAAAAATATTTTCTATTAAATGTATTCTATATATAAAATATATATATTCTATATATAAAACATTTTCTATTTTCTATTTTTGTAAAAGTATTTCTGAACAGTACAAAAACTGAAGTTGTACTTTAGTAAATCAACTAACTCAAAAGTACAATAACACACTGAAGATAAACTGCACGCGCTTTCAAAGTATTTCTGGCACTGAGCATTTACTACAACTTCACACTATTTATTTTCACGCTGGATCAAATCCCCAAGCCCAGCCCCGAGGCCAGCTCTTCCCCTCAGTGCCATGTCAATGCACTAGAAGCCGTAGATGGTGTAACGTGAAGGTCCTGAAGGCATTTTTCACGTATCAGTAAAGCAGTACCCACTGTAAAACCAGAGAACATAAGATTCATTTGTCATCCTACATTAGAGGCATTAAAATATATTTGTACTGAAATTTTATATGGGAATAGAAGCTCTCAAACTGGGGATCCAACTGGTGGACAGCGTGAACAAAGATACCTATGTCCTTCCTCACTAGCAAGCACCTCTTGCTGCGTGGATACGGGCTACAAGATTTGGTTTACTATTCACATTGCATTTAACGAGCAGATACCGATCTGAACAGAAGCCACAGATTGCTGGGCTGATTAAACACTTTCAGAACTTACATTTGTGATTATTCGGTGGAGTGAATTTACCAGTACGTAATGAAATGTTGATGGGGAATTCTGTGCCAAGCAGATCTACAATAAAAATACATAAAAGCCATTTAGGAACACCTTCTTCTTTGCCTTCTTTCTCATCACACGGAATAACACACTGGAGCCGTTTTATTAAATTGACAAAGCTGTCAAATCTAAACATAAGCAAGTTAAGAAAAGATTTACAAAAACATGCAGAAATTAATTTTAAGGGATATTTATACAGTTGAACTTATTTATGAGCTTCCAGCCGCTGTTAGCGCAACCTTTCTAATTGACAGGCCATCAACAGCACATGGAGAATGACTTACCAGTAGGTAGTGTTCTCACCTTGAAGTGTTGGTTATTATGAGGGTTTATGCGGAAGCAGGAGACTAAGCAGTCAATCATAAGGTCTACATCTGCATTTTGATTGCCTCTTGAAAAAGGTTTGCTCGGATTAAACAGCAAATTCTGTATGTTTCAAAAAAATATAAATATATAAATCAGATACCAAGATTATTCTTGTCTACTTTCAATACCAAACTTTTTCACCGAAAAACACTACAGTATTCAATTCAGGAGAAATTCAAAGCCTATTTCAGTGTTTTAAAATTCAAATTTCTTCACCGCAATCAGGAAACAGACATTTTTACCTTAAGATCTACCACCATGGACTGCACTAGTAGGAAAATGACGGAATTATCTTCCCAGTTGATGTAGGTAGATGCTTTGCACAGTTTCACACAAGCGATAGCAGCACTTTCCGTCAGCTGCCTGCTCCCACTGTGGCCGGCAAGGGCTTTCCGGAGATTGTCCAGGAACAGTTTCTGCAGAATCCAAATGAGGAATAGTTATAACCAGAGCTATGGCAAGCTGCGGTCAGCGTGTTTAGATCCTTCAACATTAAAAACAAACAACATCGCATTTTTCTGACAGGAAAGACAAAATAAAATACACTTGAAACACAGAATAAGCAAAGACAAGCATCCTCTAGAAATCAGAGCCAGAATTCACATGCTTTTCTTCTCTTACCTTGTTCATTTTAGTTTCCTCTACCACATCCTTTGCTATATCTTGGATTATCTCTGGACACAGGACCAGGAGTATGATTTGCAGTGGCCAAACTGCTGCTTTACGCTTTGTGCTCTCAGCAAAGCCATCCACTAAGTCAAACAGCTTCTCTGCACAATCTGCATAAAATATAACCCCAAATTAGTTCAATACCAATTTTAATTATGAAAAGGTAAAGAATAGATATAAAAGAGCAGAGGGATAGCTCCACCTACGCAGAAAAAAGTTCTGTTTTGCACATTACTGGGGATAAAATCAACCCAGTTAAAGACATGATTTTCCTGAAAATATAAATTTTCCTCTTTTTGACCAGAGACAAATCCAGGTGATTTTCTGTTAAGGGTTTTTTCCCATATGAAGATAAATATGTATCTAAAGAGTTTCCATCTTTTGGGTTTTATTTCTTTGTGTTGTGAACCACATTAAAAGGCAAGTCAGGAGATAAAAGAGATAGCGATATATTCCTGCCTGTCCTGACAAAGCTTGCCACAAATTTCTTATTTGCAGGCTGCACAAGAAGCAAAGAGGGGACAAGACGCGAGTGCGGAGATGCTGAGAAACCAACTTCTGAACACGATGTCGTTTGTTCTGCCTTACCAGCCATGTCAGTCTGCGGGGTCTGGTACAGCTTTGTGAACTCATCAGGATAGTTTTCCACCCAGTTCCAAAATGCCTGCAGTAACACAAAACATCTTTACATTCCAGAGCTTAATATTTTTTCTGAATTACGTATTTAAATGAAGAGATTTTACTCTTAATTCTAATCACTCCACATTCCTCACGAAGCATACGCATCGAAAGGATGCACCAATATATATTTCATAGTAAATTACTGAATTGCAACTATTCCTAAATTAGATAAAGTCTGCAAATAAGCAATGAAACAGAAGATAAATATTAAAATACCTACCTTTTCAAGACTGTTGATAACAGCTAACTGAGCTACTTTCTTAAGGGCTTTAAATTTGAAAACAGTCTCTGTAAAGGTAAAACATTTCTGCATTTAGAAAAGAAACCTGGTTCTAAAAAGCAACATGTTACAAGAGCCATTTGAAGTGCAACGCAATTTTTAAACCAAAGTCTTTATGCTACTTAAGTATTTTTTAATATTTCGGTAAATCACAGAATCACCTAGGTTGGAAGGGACCTTTTAAGATCATCTAGTCCAACCAATGAAGAAAAAAAAAAAAACAAAACAAAAAAACCACCACACACAACCCCCCCCCACTAATCCATATCCCCGAGCACCATGTCAACTCCTCTCTTGAATACCTCCAGGGATGGTGCCTCAACCACCTCCCTGGGCAGCCCATTCCAATGCCTGACAACCCTTTCAGTGAAGAAATATTTCCTAATATCTAACCTGAACTTCCCCTGGTGTAACTTGAGGCCATTACCCCTTGTCCTATCATCTGTAACTTGGGAGAAGAGACCGACCCCCACCTCTCTACAGCCTCCTTTCAGGTAGGTATGTATAAAATACATGACTATTTGGAGTAAAATACAGCAATAAAAAGATACACATATCAATATCATTTCGTCATCTCTAGCTAGCCATCTTCAAGTAAAACCATTTCAAAACACCGGCTCAAATCATACCTTGCAGGAGTCGTTTCAGTTTTGAACAATCCACACTGATGTACTGTAAAAGTTCAATATCATGAACATCAGCATTATCTTCTGAACAAACAGTCAGTTCCTGTAATCTAAAAATACGCAAAGTAAACTAACATCTCAATCGGAGTACGTCAGACAGGTATGAACACCTACCTAGGATTCTATACATTTGCAGAGCAGGGGAATATTATAGCACCTCCTCACACAACATGATCTCCTCTGCTAAACTTTTCCAGGTTTAGAAATGAGAGACAGCCTTTGCATGATTAGGAGTTAATATTATAGTCTTATTCCATACTTGTACTGAAAACGCATCTAGAAATACCAGTGATGTCTTACAAGATACCAATACCATCTGGTGACAGTCTCTTTATGCTCAAGATTTGCCTAAATCCTTCTGTTATCTACCACAGTGTAGCAGTGATCTTGTCATATTTCATCTAAATATTCAGTTCAAGGAATCAGGACACCTCCAGACCACTGCTCCCTAACAGCACGTCTTGCCCCAGCTGATTTCTCACGAGTAAAGCCGTGACTGATGGTACTTGGTATCGCTGAAGCGAACTACAACCAACCACCCTCTGTAAGCTGAAGACGGGCCATGTTTTTCTGGGCTAAAGAAATAGGATGAAGTTTAATCACGCCATTTTAAACACAATGGCAGCTTTTCACACTTTTGTACTAGATGATTTAGTAAACATCTCATCAGATACTAAGCCACTAATAACTAAATCATATGTTCTCACAAACTGAAGATTGCCACGTCTCGTTCCAAAGCTACAGATGTGTTTTAGACACGGAATGTGATTTCTAGTACTACACACAAAAGCAGTTCTTCATTTCTCCAACGCCAGGGAAACTTAACAGCCCTCGCTGGGAATGGGAAGGTCCCCACTGCTCTGCTTTTCGTGCCAAAAATCCCCCAGCTGCTGCACAAGGCCTAGAAATATGCCTAAACAGGAAGGAGAGGTCAAGAGAGCGGCACCGCTGACTGTCGGCGAGCTGACCCCCGTGGAGATCAGCAACAACTGGTCAAATATTTAACTATTTACGCACAGCCCCTCTTGAAATGAAAAGCAGGTTGGGGAAAAGCACTATGTTCCAGCTCACATGGATGGTCGGAAGGGCTTTGGGGCTTGAGAACTAAGCTGTGCTACAGACACGTGAATAAATACAGCTCCATGGACGAGATTCAAAGACTGACAAAAAATTTCAACTGAAAAATACTTCCTATAAAAGGAGCAAAAGAAAATTGTTTCCATTTCCATAAGCAACAAAACATAATCAACCTATTGAGTAAAACCACATCCTCTACACTAGCTGCCAACTCTATGTTCTTGAAACAGAAGTTATTGAAGGTTCTGTAAAAGTTTTTAAAATACTTAAAATTTCAAATCATTAAATAATTTTAGGCTGACTTCTAAAATGCAGTTATTTTAAAAAATATTGGAATGGAATTGTTTTTACATTATAAGGAATATATAAATCTTTGTTTCAGTTAAACTGGCACACTCATTGCTATGTGACCACATAAGGCTGCCCAAGCTCCGCTTTTAATAAACCAAGGATGATGTTGCTCTTATCACACATTGTTACAGCTCAGCTAATTCAAACAACTTTCAAAAAACATCAAAGTATTTCAGTAATAGAGAGCTTAATACACAACTCTAGTGGATTGGCAAATGCTGAAGCATCAGAAAGACCTGGAACGGGGCAAAAAGAGCAAAGAATAGATGGAAACCTTGGGCCTGTCCCTCTTCTCGCTCAGAACAGCAGCAAAGACAGTTATTTTACAGTAAGTGTGCTGTGAGACTCAAGTCAGTCAGAAGACAAACGGGCCTTTTCCAGCAACTAACAAACAGTCCAGCTGTTTCGTCCCCTTCAGGCATAAGACAGATTTAACATAAAAGCCTTCAAGCAGGAAAAATTAGGAAGGAAAACAGCCTCAGGGCTCCAACACAGCTGTAGACGATTGGCAATCTTGCATTGGAAATTGATAAGTAAATAGATACAACCCATTATCTTCAGCATCCTGGTTTTTTTCCCAAAACACCTTGCACCCACAAGAACTTACTCAACTTATTCAGCTGAGTTACCGTTATTTTCACTCTAGAACAGCATTTGGCTTGTACTTAAGAAGGCAAATTAAAAAAGCAGTAAATGCAGCTCCCAGCGACCTAGAATGGATACCAACCAGGTTTGTGTTGTAACCTGAAACTCAAGTTAGGTTTTGAAAGGTAGAGGGAATTTCACCGAAGAACTATCTTGCTAAATATAATTTTAAAAGTTAACTTGTCTGAAATGAGAAAGACTGCAATTCATGTCAGATGCTCTAGACACCAGCATTGGGCAGCTCTTCTCATACACCAAAAGCCAGACTGCTGAAAAACACCCACCTGGTGGAGATGCGGCTGAAGACGGCGTTGAAGTTATTGCAGCTGAGAGAGAACAGAACCCCCGAGGCAGAGTTCCGCAGCTCGGCTGCGTGCTGGTTCCCCTCCCGGTACGTGTGGATGAAGTGGCAGATTTCCGGCAGCAGCTGTTTGACCAGCATCGTCTCGTCTAGCCGCATGGTGTCCTTTGGTTGCTGGAAAGAAACATTCGGTATTTCATGAAATTCCGTTTTGTAAGTTTGGAGGCAAGAAAAAAAATGGAGCATCTGCCACCAGTAAGCACAGGGCTGGAATCTGGGCTTCTCACTCTGCCTGCGGGCTACCACTGCCCACAGCGGAAGTCGTCTACACTGAAGGAGGCTTCTTGCCATTCGAACAGTAACTCGTATCATTCAAACCACCTTATATTTTCAGTTAAGTCCCCCAAATCTGTAGGACACCAAGTTGATTAATGTCATCAAGCATCAAGCAAAATATCAAACTTGGTTTTGAAGTAAAACGCGTTTCTGTTTTGACGAGCGCACCCTGTTGATCTGTGTGAAGTGCGAGCAGCGGAGCATTAACCACCTTGGCTTTGACTGGAGCTCAGAGGGCAAAGCCCCACCCTTACTTCTCTTTGGGTACTATTCTAACCACTATATTTTGACAGCAAATATTTTATATTAAAAAAAATGAACCGAAAAAGAGGTGCTTCTCCCTTGCTCTTGCCTGGGATTGCTCTATACGAGTCAAAAATGGCTTAACTTTCCTGCAAAAGAAAAATCTCATTTTTGCCAGTTTGCACAGTATGAGACATAAGGAAACTATTTACAAAAGAATTCAAAGTGAAACTTTGCTCTACTAAGAGCAAGTTTTAACAGAAGGGTCAGCATTAAAGCTTTCTAAAATTCTACCAATGAATTTACCATGGGGAATTGGGAAGTTTCAGAGACTCCCACTGAGTTGACCTGAGTCCTGTTGCCATGAGAACTCGATGAAACATTGAGCAAGACCAGCGAGCGAGAAACGGGGCTGCAGATATCGCAGAACACAACGCTCTTTGTATAGAACTTTGGCTCGGTCTGATTAAACATATACTGGCTCAACTTGCTCTCGTTTGAGTCGACAAAGCAAGAAGTATTCAGCGCAATTATAGGCTGTTCAAATACCATCATTTATCAGGAAAAAAACCGCTAACGTTTCAAACAATCTGCATATAAGAATTATATTAAAAGAATTATTTTCCAAACTTAAAAGAGTTTTTTTGACTCACTGGATCAAAGACACAAGAAGTACCAAAAAGAGGTATTTACCTCAGCTGTGAAACCTGAAAATTACTCTGGAAAATGCATTTACCTGGATCTTTTGTGAACTTAGAAGAATCCACAATTACTCAGACTGCTTTAGCACTCTAATATAAGATACGCCGCTTGACAAATCTAACCGTAATAAGGTCATTACCTTATAAAGAAAGAACCTTCAAAAACTGTTGCAGGGAAACAGCAAAGAGCTTAGATGGTTTCATGACATTCATCCAGGAATACAGCTTTAAAAAAAAAATTCCTTTCTTGTTAAAGGAATAAACCACGGCAAATGTTGCCGAGAGAGAAGTTTGGCTTTGCAATCACACAGCTCTGCACGGTAAGTCGTACATCCCCGAGGTACCAGCAAACTGCCTCCCAGCACAGCTCTGACTGGAAACCTCAGCTCCGGGCTCCCAGTGGAAGCTTGGACACGGTTAACTAACGTGATCTAGGAAACACCTGCAAAAGTAATCTTCAGAGCAGTGATAGCAAAGTTTCTGCTGGATAAAGCAGTACACAAAAAACTACTTCACCAAATGCAAGTTTTAAGAATTGAAAGAAAAATCATCCCCATCTGCAGGAAACTTACTAGCATTAAACTTTTACTTTTAACATGACTTACTATCACGTTACTTTCTCGGTTTAAATTATGGGATGAAAATGTTTGCATGCATCTATTCAAAAAACACTGAGCAGAAAAGCTTATAAAAATCTAGCAAAGGTTCATAACCACATCTAATTCTTCATTTGGGTTTGTGTCTTCCCTTACTCCAGTTCACACACGTCTCTGAGTACCGTTGTGCGCAATTCTTCTTAACAAATTATTAAAATAAAATCATTACTTACTATTCAACTAATTTGTCACGTTATAATGCAAATTCAAAAGTTTACTTGAATCTACTTAGCTGAAAAAAAATCACTAATTTTAGGCAAGAAAAAAGCACCCCACAAATCCTAATTTATCAGTTCTATCAAATACTTGCATTTATAGGAAGTTTTAGTATTTTTTTAAATGGCATTAACCCTACCTCACTCTAAATCAGATGAGTTTTAACTTTAGTACCAGTAATAGTAGATTCACAAGCATTTGACTTGTGGTCTCTAACTCATTTGATTCCAAGTTAGCAATTGCTTAAGCAAGCCTACTCACCCCTGCCAGACATTTTTCCAGTGTATCCAAGATAATCAGCTGAGATAGATATAAATTCTTTTCAGCAGTTTCTCCAAATATTCTCTAGAAGTAGAAAGGACATGGATTCATCTGAGACACAGAAATTTGACTTGTAACACACTCAAGTAACGTAGCAAAGTGGCACAGTAAGTTATGGCTCCTCCAGTTTAGAAATCAAGCCAGTAAAAATTAGATTAAAATAGGCATTAAAACCTTATTGCTGAGGAAATACCTCTGCCCAGTCTGCAATGCCGAATCTGGTAAGGAACACAGAGTTACTGCAAAGTAAGACTGGAGGTACCGCAGCCCCGCATCTCCATCAGGCCTAGGATTTGCTCAGCAATGAAGGTTATACCTTTTCAGACACTATTTTGGTATCAATTACTGCTGACTCTTTTCCAATTATGTATTTCATTGCCAACATTTTAATAGAACTGATGTTTCAACAAATCCATATCTAGAGCTTATGCAAGTGTTGCAAATTTTAGCACAGACCACAGGAAGAAACATGTGAGACACCCCCCTCCCCAAAACAATGCCCCCCTTCAAACCCAGGAGGAGGCAGAATCCCATCGGGTGTTTCCCACAGTGCCCAACTTTCCTGCCAACAACAGTGACTAGTTCCAGCAATATTAAGACAGTAAAATAAAGCAGAAAAGATTTAGCCAAAGATATACTGGTAGTGCTGCCCAGATGTGGAACACGTGCAGAAGTCACCCAAAAGAAGCTGTATTTGAACCACGGGAGGGGCGAGCTCAACTAGGTCTGAGCCTCAGCAGAGCACAAACCCTCGAGGCTTGTTTCTAAGCGTCAGGCCACAGTGACAGTGCACTGGCCCGGTCTGCTTCAGCCACAGAGATCCTTCCCAAGTATTGCTGATTCATACAGGACCTCAGGCCATCAAACAGAAAAAACGTTAAGTCCTGCTCCTCGGTGCAAAGCAAACATTGACTTTTTTGATCGACATTTTTAGCTCGGTCTTTCCTCTCCAGATCTAGATATCACGTACAGCAAAGACAAGTTTCTATATAGTGTTCTCATTTATCAGTCAGTCATCTTACGCATCCACACGCTCCTTCACGCCTATGGAGTTTAATTAAAGGAAGTTCTCTCTCAAAAGGGATTACAGGTAGCTTTAAGCAGCCTGAACTCCCTAGCAGTAGGACAACCTATTTTCTGATGTTATCAGCCCTTTGCAGTGTTCTGGCAGGTGCACATCTCTACACAACCGACGTCCGAAAGAGCTCTCTGCAAACTACCTTACTAAAACCATAAGGAAAAGTACTGCTAGAGTTTGGCCAGTTCTGTACCTGATCATGGAGATTCCACATGATCACAAACCACACGGCTTCAAAACTCAATGAACTAAACTTTCCTCATGACAAACCCAAAACCAGACCATACTGAAAGAAGAAAAGCAACTGCATCTTCCTCCTCATAAAGGATTCCTAAACTTTCCATTTACCCAACTTGACGGCAATAGTTATTTTTCTAGAGTCATCACAATGGACATTCACATTCATTTATCTTTTTTCTAGGTTTCTCTTCTCTTTGGTTCCACTGAGATCTAATTTAAAATATACTTTTAGTGATGCTGATGAGTCAAATATTTTGATGAATTTCAAGAATCATTTTACGGTTCCCTTGGAGGCAGCACAAAACCCAGTATGCAGAAGGGAACCATCTACTAAGGCACGTGGCTCTGAAGATTTCTCTTTGGGAACTCGTAGAAAAATCACCTTGAATCTCATCCCTTCCCACCAGCGCCCTGCCCTCGAGTATCAGATTGAATGGTTTAAGGAGAGGCTGCGATCCATAACAAACAGTAAATGGAAGAGATGTGTATCACTCCCACACAACTGTCGTTCACTTTTCTTACTGCCTCCCAGGCTGTCCCTTTGGAGGGACGGGTCTATGGTGGCATATTAGACAAGAGATTGTTTCAAGGATTTTTCTTATGAGGTTCTGACTGAAATTCATCTGGTTGTTAATATATATTATACACACACAAACGTTAAAACATCCAAACAGCCCGGAAAATTCAAACAGCCTACCTAAGTTTTAAATCCTTTTCCCTTCTTTCTCTCCCAAGATGATTCCTGGCAGGACAGAAGAGGGGGAAACCCCACCTCTGCAGTGCTGCTCGGCAGCTCCTGTTGCGCTCCTCTGCACTGCCCTGGCCACCTGAAGCATCTTCCCACGCGATAGGAAACAGCCTCCCCTGCACCCCAAAAGCAGCACGCTCTACGGGTACCTAAACCTTGCTCAGTGAGTACCTTTGTGTCCCCACTCCTTGGTGAGCCCCACACACCCCCAGGCACAGCGCGCTCCCACGGCCAACAGCAGGCTGCCCTGAAGCACCACCTTCCCCAGATCCCTCTGCCACAACTATCTCATCTCCTCTCATCGCCTTTCTACGTAACACAGCCCGCTGGTACTGCTGAACTTCACCACGAGGATGAAAAGAAAAAAAATGCAGGGTAAAAGGCAAGTCACAACTTGAGTAATTCTCAAATGACCCTCTGCAGATTGTATATGAATAAATAACAACCATTTTGAAAAATCACCCGACAATCCAAAATGAGAAGACTTACCATGTTGTTAACATTTTTTAAGATATTAGTGAGACCACTGATGACCAGGGAAAACTTGTACTTGGAAATGTTAATGAGACATTCCTTGTTGTGCTCCGTACTGACTTTGGTGTGGGTGTTCTGCTGGCCGGCCTTTATTGGAAGCTACAGAGAGAGATAAGCACCGTAAGCTTTTTTACATTAAACGTTACATCTTTAAAGATGGGTTAAAAGTTTTTTGAGATGAGAAGCAACCTTGAAAAACATTCTACAAGAGACAACTACAAACACCTTATTTCATTTTCTCTGCATTCATCTTTCTATTAGTTATCTATAAAACAAAATACTGAAGTTCACCTATTGCTTTTTCTGAATTGAATAAACCGCTATTTTGTGATAAGTTTTCTACAAACCAAATGTCAAAGCAATCAAAAGGAGCAGAAAAATGTAAGACAGAATTCTGAGAAGAAAAGTTTCTTTATTTCAAAAATTAGCTCGTTAAATACCAAAAAATCTTCAAAAGTCTCATACCTGCAAGAAAAAACTGCATCTTGAAACCTGAGAGGGAAAACCCCAGTAGCTCCCAAAGCGGGTGAGCTGGAAGGTGGTAACAGTGGTTCCACGTGTGTTCTCTGCTGCTGCACAGGACAGAGCTGGCCAAGAGGGACAACAGAGTCCCAGGAGGAGCCACCACCGCCAGGCTCCACAGGCCCTGAGGACCTCAGGGTCCCCTCTCAAAGAGGCCACAGCACCCCCAGGTGATGGAGCCCCAGCCTCAAGCCCGCTCCAAGCTCCACCCGTGAGCCCACGTTAGGGCCCCTGCCCAGCAGCCAGCCCTCCAAACTCCACTTGAAACGCATCTTTTCCAGGAAAGACAAGACTCAGAGGGACTGCACGAGGCTGGGACGTCTCTCCTGCTGTGTGCACACTGGGCGCTTTGTTTCAGGCTGTACCCAAATTCTTCGAGGGTGACAAACGAGTCACTTCCCAGGCACGCACCCCAGCCCCTGCACGCCCCTCGCTGGAGCTGGCCCGTGAGGAACCACCACCAAGTGCACAAAGCAACTCTTGCAAAAATCCATTTTCCTGAGGATATATATTATTTTAAAAAGTGAACAAATGTGGGAACAAAGAAGGAATCGGTATTACCACCACTTTTTGTAATTTACACGTGACATTTGTCTTTTAAAGCATGACCTAGGGATTCACTATCTATAGAAGTTTCAATTGCTACTACAAGTTTTAACCAATTTTAACTAGAATTCTCGATAAACGTGCATTCTAAAAGACACCGATAGCTCAAAGTAAATGCCACAATGTAATATTTTGCATTAGAAAGGGTATCTTTAAAAAAATTAAAATGGAAAAAAGAGAAAGAGAATTTAAAAGAGGTTAAAAGAAGAACCCCAAGGAATTACAATCAGCTTTACAGCTGCAAAATGCCTAAAGAACAACCTTCCAGGTTGTACTGGGCAGACTGGGCGAGGGCACTTTCCATACTGGCATCCAGTGAAACTGCCATCAGTGGTCACAAGCATCTCTGCCAGCCATTTGTCATCACTGCCTTCTGAAACGCTGGATGAATCGTATTAAAGAACCCCAAACTTGGAACATTTTTTTTCACCAGTTTTGACTGCACCATTAAATAGAGTCTACTCAGCATCGACCCTTCCCTTTGTAGGGAAACGCACCTCTCTAACGCACTACCTGGTTTTCACGCCCAGGTGTAATTTCCTCTCCAGACGAACTGTGCTGCGCTTTGGGGTTGAAGTGTCGGGTCTTTTGGTACCACAGGGGAGACCGGCTGGTTTCTCCTCAATTGAAGAATGCCTGTCCTGCCATGCTGGTCACACCACGGCCCAGCAGGACAGAGAGGTCCCTGAGGAACCCCTGCTCTCCACTTGGAGATCCAGCACGAAGCACCCTGTCCAGGGACCCACACCATGGGCCCACCTCTCCCCAAGAAGGTCTCAGGCTTTTGTCCCGCACAACCCCCCGTAGCAACAGCTTCCGTAGGGCGATCAAGTAATTCCCACTTAATTTTGTAATTCTCTTGCAAGTGTTCAGACTGTAATGCTTTAAAACAGCCCGACGCGTTTCAATATGCTCATTTTAACACTGGAAAAGGCAGAACAAACAGCATTTATGACTCAAGCTTTGTTTTCATTGTTAGAAGTTATTTTTACAACACATTTTCAGAAGTCATTACTGAAAGATAGATACATTTAATTAAAATTTCCATCATTACTAGTACTTTTTATTCGAATTTTCAAGTCTCTGTGCTGACAACAGCAGAAAAGCTCGATACCACGGAGTGCTAAAACACTGCAGAAGTGCCTCCCAAAGAACCGTGCCACAGACGTACTCCTGTGAGCTTCCACGCGTCAGAAACCTCGTATTGCACCCTCCTGGAGCTTCCTGCCACAACCACCACTGCAACAAGGTCACCTAGAAGTAAAATTGCTTTTTATACTACCATTTAAAATAGGAAACTACATTAAAAGGAAATATTAGCACTGTTGGGTTGGGGTTTTATTCATTTCTCAGCTATTTCCTTTGTGCACTCTGACATGCAGGAGCAGTGACGTCCCCTAATGGAACGCGGTGCCGGTGTCGAGTGGCCAAAACAAAACTATTTCATTTCTACAGAAATATCCATCAATCTAAATATTATAAGGGAGAAAAAAGCTGGGGGGGGGGGAAGCTGACATTTTACTTTCATTGCCTTTAATCTTATTTCAGAAATAAGAAAGCCTGACACAAATGGTTTCCCGTACAGCTTTTATTTGAATTAGGAACAGAAATTAAAGCACAAAGCTGAAATATAACTGGAGCTTCAAACTGAGAACGCACACACCACTTCGAACTCATCCCAGCTCAGCAGAGGGACAGCCCACTGCTCCAGTTCACCTGTTTTCACCACTGAAATAGGGAGCAAGAGCCAAGCGGGGCAGGCACAGCCCGGGCTGTCACACACACTCTCTCCAGCCCAGTCCGACCACCTCTCCCTGAGGTGTCAAACGAGCTCCAGAGGACCAGGGACGATGGCATCTGGGGCTATAACTTGCCTTATTGTACGCAGTGGACAGACAAAACAGGGAGATGAAATCTGGAATCTTTCCAACTATCAAATTCTAAACCTTTTCAGATCAATTGAAGGAGGACGCTGCTGCGAAAGACAGGGGATGGCCAGTCAGCGACCCGTGACAGAGCAATGGCCCAGGGTGACACCCCGAGCATCCCAGTCCAGGGACCGAGTCGCCCCCTGTCTCAGGTGCCGCTGAAACAGCCAGAAAAGCGTGTCCGTCAGGTGAAAAACGAAAGTATCTACCAGCTATTAGCCCCCTTTGGAGTATCCTCTGTCTGATACCATAAGATACAACATTTTGGTAAACGGGCCGGGACCCGGAGCTGACCCAGCAGCAGGGAGGGGCTGCAGGGCAGGTGCTGCCCCGAAGGGCGAACACAACGCCATGGGGTTTTCTGCATCACCGGTAATTCACAAACGCCAAGTTTCATCGCCTCTATTTAGTAAAAGGCTGTATTTAAATATTCTTATTTTCAGAGGTTATGGAGCAAGATTATGTGCTTTATCCCTTCGAACCAAGTCACTATTTCAACCTTCCTGTGCAAGACACAACTCTGCAGAACACTAAGAATCCAAAATCTGACAGACAAACCTAGTCACAGTGACGGCTGTTGAGACCATGATGGCGACAAGCCTCGGTCACTGCAGCCACGCACAGGCTCTGGGTGACCAGCGGATCCGAGAGCCAGGTCCCCAGGAGCCAGGTCCCCAGGGGTGGCCAGGTCCCAGTCCCTCTTGCTGCCCCCATCCCCGGGATCCAGGTCCCCAGGGGTGGCCAGGTCCCGGTCCCTCTTGCTGCCTCCATCCCCGGGATCCAGGTCCCCAGGGGTGGCCGGGTCCCAGTCCCTCTTGCTGCCTCCATCCCCGGGATCCAGGTCCC